>QOVD01001146.1:0-43177 GCA_003521225.1 Tuber microsphaerosporum
GGGGGAAATAACCTTAACAGTATCCCGCTGTCTTTACCGATCGAGAAACTCACTACAGCGCAGTATTGTAGTACTATTTCTCTCTGCATATCAAGCTAGTTACTTTTTTCTCTTTCCTCTTCTATTTACGGATCAAGCTCCGCGAGACGCGTAATAAGTTTTTACTTTATTTTTTTCTCTTTTTCTTTTTCGATGATGGATGGAGAGGGATAGGATTAGTTAGGGTAGGGGCGGATTGTGGGGGTGGTTGGTTGGGTTGCGTCGAATGGTCAAGTACGGTACCGGCAGTGGCTCCGGAAGTCTGCTGTCTGAGTTTTCTGCATCCTTTCTGGTCTAGATTTATGGGTGGGTGGCAGAAACAACACCAGTATGTTTATGATATTTAAGTTTGGAAATGGATTATGGATTCTTCTGATGGGGGTTGGGCAGTGCGAGGGACTTGTGGTGCACAGTATGTTTGAAGTGGAGTGATGGTGGAGTGGAAGGCAGGGAAGTGGCAGTCAGTCAGTCGGTTGTCTGCTTGTGCCGGAACCCGAGCGAGAACGAGAGGTGAGGTTAAACTCACACAATATGATAGCTGTACCACCATACGTTGTGGAGTGGCACAGTAGGTTAATTGAAATTTCCATAGCACAGTTGTCCATGGTCGGGGAGAAGAAGGAGTTACTCGTAGCAGGCAAGAAAGTATCCGAAAAGGCGGGAAGGACAAGGTACTGTAAAAACTCGCTTTTAATGAACTGGCCTGGGCTAGGGCATTTCAAAATCTCTAGTACTAAGAAAACTAAGCTTTGAGAATTTTAGAAAAGACTAGATGCTTAGCCTATCATTAATTTCAGAAACTTGGCCGATTATAAACCATCCTAGCCCAGGCCAGTTCATTAAAAGCGAGTCTCTACAGTAGTCTATGGGACCGAAGAATGGTTGAACTTAGATTGTGAATAGAGCCTGAAGCAGAAAAGTTTTACAAAAAAAATCAGTATCCGAAAATCAGGGTGGCGAATTTGAACGGGCGCCGAGATACGCAAAGTTTTTTTTTTGCCATATATTTACCAATCCCTACTCTCAGGTACAGCGCTTGCCTACCGGCACTAGGAGTAAATAAGGTCCCGAGATTATAATGCAGCATTGATTAGTTTTGTCCGTGTTTAACTTTATCGACCTTGGTAAAGCCTAGAGGGTAAGATAGAATAACTAATCGTTGGGTATTGTACATAATCAACGTGAATGAATACGGGATTTGAAATCATATTATCACAATGAGTCTGAGGAAGTCAAAACCCCCATGGACCGCAGGACGGCGGGCCGGCACACTAAGTAACCGATGATATGTGCTACCCTAATTTATATACTGTGCGTATCCCTCACTTGCATGGGCTAAGGCATTCCCTGTGTTTAGATGCAAGGTGGCAGTGCTCGTTAAGAATTAAGGTTGGCACATACCGTTACTGTACTTGTGGGCGCTACCTGCGCTACCGACATGGCGGTTGGTATATCACACACCTGGCAATAGTAGTTGAAATCACGCCAAGCTCGTTGGAAGAGGAAGGTTTGCTCCGTGTGGGCTGTGGTGGAATGGGTGTAACACGGGAGAGGAGTGAAATTGAGTTGCAAGTATCGAAAGTTCCCGAGATTCAGGTAATGAGTGCTTGGTTATGCCAGGCGATGGAGTCCTCGTATCGAAGCCTAGAGTCGGGGGGGACTTCCCCCTGTTAATTGTTCCTGCCCCCATGCTATTGGCGGGATTAAGGGATATTGTTTGCCATGGCGTTGGTGCCCGACTTTGAATTTATAAGTCGAGTGTTAATTAGTTAGGGAGTGGAGAGGGTACGTGTCATAGAAGAAGCGATCACCTTTCTGGCTTCGGCCTTTCGGCACCGGTATTTAGGATCCGGGTTACAAATAGATCTCTAGCAGGTATTAGAGGTCGAGTGAGCAGCGAGGATTCTTTCACTTTATAAAGTGAATGAATGAATGTTCGCTGTAGGGGCGGTACTCACATCCTAACCCAGATGTTTACTAAGAACTCGGTATAGAAACGAAATCCTTAGGAGCCTACCTATAGTGCCCTGGCCACCCAGAAACACCGGTATGGCTTCCTAGTAGGAATAAATCGTAGACGTAGAGGCCCAGAATAGTAGGCACTATTCATCCAGAGAATTAGTGAAAAAATTAATACAAACAGAAGGAGCTCCACCGAAAGCCCAATCCAGTAGGAAGTAGAGGAGAAAGAGAAATTTTTCAAAAAAAAAAAAGAACTAAATTCCAGAGAGTCGGGAATAAAAGAATCTACAGGATATCCCATGAGCATCATCAAATATCACCCCTCAACTTTCCCCCATCTAAACCAACAGCTCCCCAATACCCTTCAAGAACCCAACCATAACCACCCTTGCCGGATTCGTTGTTAAGCTCATGTTAACCATAACATCCTCGTCCTTGTCGATATTCCCCAAACGTCAAATTTTCGCACAATCTTAGTAATGATAGAACTTGCTGCTGAAAACACTATCCGTTGCCCTATATAAATCTTAGGCCTTGCATTGTACATACGGCATGAACTCCTAAGCGTGACGTCTCTTGTTTCCCCACTGCTCGGGACAGGGCTCTTTTGCGGAGGGTCTCTCAGTGTTCTTTCGGCAGTGAAGCCCAAAGATGCTATAGATCACTTCCTGCCTATCTAGGATTAAGATGGAAATTTTTCCGTCCGGGCCACCGCCGGTTGGGAGGATTGTGTTGTTGCAGGCCTCCTAGGGGTTTAAGGGAAGAGGGGGGCAGAGCCATAGGCTAGTAGAGGGCAGATACAATGTCCAACTAAGAATTGTGTCCCTACCTTCACTCATTAGCCATCGCTCACAATTGCAACCCCTCACTCAAGGCTCCAATTGCTATAGTATATCTCTCAACAATCAGCCTTCCCAGAGCTTATCTTCTCAATCAAGACCTGTTCTTTGCCTCTTGGGCGAACGCCTCCATGGGAACGTACCTCCCGCTCTCTATCTTCTCCTCGGCCTCCCCCCCGCATATCTGAACGCCCCGCGTAGGTCAAAGTAGCACTTTAAAGGTTCATACAACCTCCCAAACTGCACCATGCCCAATTTCATTTCCATAGCAGTCCGCACAGAATCTAAGTCCTTCTCAAACTCCAGATTCGCAGCAACCTGCGAGCCTTAGACAATACCACCATTGAGCGAGCCCTTCAGCGACACAACTGAAATTCCCGGGCAAGAAAGCCGTTGTGCGATAGAACGTGAAACTTCAAGAAGAGATTATGCATCCCCACCTCTTCCCCGAGGCCACCCTGCAGCGCAGCGAGGAAATCTTGAAAGTGGCGTCCGGGCTCGCGGCTATCGTTCACCAATTAAATCCTTGCGAATTCCTCTCTGAGCTTCGACTTCCCGACCTCTCAGATCTTGCCATCCGCTGCGAAAATCCCATCTCCGGGCAGGGGGAAACCGGACGGCGGGAAGGCAGACAGGCGCCCAAGTTGGTCAAAACCAGTTTCTCCCTAGAAATAAATAAAGCGTTAGAGCACCACGACTGTATCTGAGCAAACTATGATAGCTCAACTTACAGTAGTTTGACGAGCTACTGACTACTGGCTATATCCCCTTCCCGCCAAAGATAACTAGCACTAGCCCTTACCACCTGCTAACTTGTAGTAATACACATGCTGTATCAAGAGCACCCAGCACCGTTGCCTTCCGTAAAGTAATAGATGCCTGATTATATCAATGTTCCAATTTGAGGATAGGTGAAATATGAGGTATCAGGATATGTTCACTCAGCTTTTATTATACTTGTAATTGTACCCCAGCCATCTCGTCAAGTGCTTCTTGAATTGAATATCCATGCATTAGTCACTTGGCTGCCACAACTCATGCTTCAAATTCCAACCTCTCATCATCATTATCTTTACAACAACTAAGGTTTATATATATTAACAGTTCTCTACAATGAAAACACTCAAAGTAATGTTTCAGACATACATAGCGCTACTTTACTCCCTCCAGTCTCACACAGATCTAAAGTTACTCTCGTACTACCCTTAATTTACCCCCGTTCTTCCCATCGCTAACCTCCCTCCATCCCAGAGTATTTCATTTTTGAGACACCTACAGACCGCTCCCTCCCATCCGTCCCGGGCAGAGTCCCAGAACCCAGTGCCCGTCCCGTCCTAAGCAAGAAACGGACGGACCATCATAGACGCTTGGGAACAGTGAACGCTCAATTTCATGAGCTCCACGTATCGGAACCTCCGGCGAAGAGAATGGGGAATACCAGTTCCCCCTCCCAATCACGGATCGTACAACCGCGGTGAAGGGAAGTGGGCAAGTAGAGTACGGAAGTGGGGTTAAGGATTTTGGTACATAACTTGCCAGCGGGGTTGTGTCGATCTTTATGTAGCACAGTGGCAGCTCACCTTTTTGCATATGGGGATTGATATGGCTATCTGCGGTGAGGAGTACATGCATGCATGTAGGTGGTAGGTGGGAATTATCAGTGTGTGGTGGTGAGTAGTTGTGAGATTCCTAATGGTGGTTAGTGGGTGGGTGTAGTTTCGGCGAGTGATGGATTGTGATGTGCCCGGGGGTGGGGGAGCTTGCGAGATGCCAGTTACGAAGGGCGCTTGGACTGGCAGGTGCTGTGGGTTAGATGCAATGAGTTTTGTTGTCTATTGGGGTGCTTGGTTTGATGGGAGGTAGCAGTTTGGGCGATCTCTCGCTGGCTCTATTATTGTGCCCCTAATGTTACCTTGGAGCTAGGTTGCCAGAGCTGGAAAACAGATAAAATGAACGCATAGCACAGTTTATGATACTGAGTTTCAACAGACCCCATAATCTCACGTGTTTTCATTTAACGCGATACCTAGAGTCACTAAATTGTGTAGGGATATCAGAGCATTCAGAGAGTGCAATCATACTCTCGGTTATCAACCCTCAAACCACACCGCACCCTAAGACAGCCGCCAGCGTTCGACCGTACCTACCCTTCTTCCTCTGTTATAACATACAGTAAGCCGCTTGTCGGCTAACAATCGCACCTCCCGACCCACCTTGGGAAGGCTACAGCTTCCCTAATATTCTCCACACCAGCCAAATAGCACACCAGCCGATCAAACCCCAGTCCGAACCCACCATGCTTAAAACTCCCCCACTTCCGAAGTTCCAAATACCATCTTAAGCTCCCTTCGTCCTCACCTCCATCCCCAACAGCCATGCCGCGCCTCTGCATCTCTGCCAGCAACTCGTCGTATCTATGTTCCCTCAGTGAGCCCCCGATAAGTTCACCTACAGCGGGCACGAGCAGATCAAAGCAAGCTACTGTTTCGCCTCGTTCCGGCGTAGGGGCAGTGCTAGCAGAGGGGAGCATATAGAAAGGCTTCAGGCTCTTCGGGTAATCTGTCACGAAAACTGGCCCATCGAATACAGTCTGTGCAAGGAAGCGCTCGTGCTCGGCTTGTAATGCGGCACCCCAAACCGGGGGTGAAAGGAATTGTACCTCCTTCCGTTCTACCGCTAAGCTTAGTCTTGATATTGCTTCAGTGTAGGTTATCCTAGACCAAGGGTGTTCTAATAAACCCTTCCAGCGCTCCTCGAGCTCTCTCGCTTTATCTTCATCACCCACTGCGGATAAGGTTTCCTTGCCCAGGCGAGAAGTGCTAATGCTTCGAATAAGCGTCTTCACCATGTCCTCTATTAGCGCTATCAACGGGCCTAAAGTATCGATAAACGCGATTTCGACTTCGAGCATGTAGAACTCGCTCAGGTGTCTAGCTGTGTCGCTCTTTTCTGCGCGGAAGGCCGGACTCAGGGTCCATACCCTAGGGACCGCTGCTGTGAGCGCTTCAAGATATAATTGGCTAGAGACGGTGAGGTATTTGGGTGTCTTAAAGAATTTTTCCGGACGAGTTATTGTGAAAACTTCCCCAGCACCTTCGCAGTCTGAGGGAGTAATCATTGGCGTGTGGCATTGGATGAATGAGCGTTCCACGAAAAAGGCCGTGAGTGTCGAGATTATATTAGATCTTAAGTGCAGTAAGTTCGTATTCGCCGGTATTCTTGGTCGAAGATGCAATAGTGTTCTCAAGAACTCCGGAGTCTGATACTTTTTTTGCAGAGGATATGACTTTTCACCAACACACACAAAAGAAACAAAAGACAAATCAGTATTTAAAAATTACGACAAATTAATAGCGGATAAGGGAATGATACCAGAGGATCCGCCTCCCCCAAAACTTCTACCTTCTCTGCCAACAACTCTCTGCTCTGCTGCCCCTTCCCCCCAATAGATTCCTTCCATTCCCCCATTATCTTAACACTGGCTCCCATTGACAAATTTTCAGATTGCTCCTTTGTCAGCACAGCCTGCAGTGGATGTATCGTCGAGCCATCTGAGATATGAGCAAAGGAAACATTCTTCATTCGCCGAACCGAACGGACCCAGCCAGTTACGGTAACTGTCTCGGCTGCTTTTTCATCAGAGAGAGGGGAATGAAGGAGAGAGGATATCGTCCGAGGGAAATTTGGGGCTGAGGAGGAATAAGGGCATGTTTGGAAGGATCGTGGGAGGATGCGCCTGGCTGCGGGTCGAAGTGGAAGCATAATGGCTGCTGTTGGGAAGCGTTTAATGATATGCTTACCGGATTCGAAGGAAGGAAATATTGTGGCTGGACTGCCAAGGATTGGGAACCAGACCGAAAAGTCTGATGTGTGTGTGGCTGGTGTCCTGTGGCGTTGGAATCTGGGTTTGTTGAAGCTTTATATAGAGCCCTACCGTATCTACTCAAGTATATTAAGTGAAGCTCATCTAGACTGAAGTTACTCCACTTGAGCGGAGTCTACTAGTAGCTGTATGATTCCTGAAAAATTGTCTGAGGAGGCTCGATTGCTGGTTGAAGACATGTCACAGCGCAGCGACCTAGGCCCCAAAACTAGTATCAAGCCAGCTGGATATGCTCTGGAAAGTCACGCGGGGAAGTTGAGAGACAGGTTGCGATGTGGAAAAATAGATGTCTTGGTGGACATTAGGAAACCAGATCAAGAGTATATGCTCAAGTATGTATTATAAAAATGTAAGAATTATAAAGGTGACAGTATTCTGATTTTTCTTTCTTTGGTCTTTCTTGAGAGGCTTCATAATCTTCTTTAAATGGACAAGTATATTACTATATAGTTTGCTGTCATGGACAATCACTCAGTGCAACAACTTTTGACTCTTGGTGTCCTATGACAAAGCTGTTTTTCCACTCACACCCCGATCGACACCCCTAATCCTTGTCTTGCCACCCAAAGTTTTCCGCCCTTTATAACCCTGCCTGAGCACAGTTTGGCATACAATAGTGGGGTATTTATTGTGATCGAGAAATCGAAGCTACCATCGTTGCTGCTGCTACTCAATCAACACCAGACCTCACGACCAGACGACATACAAAATGATATCCGGCAAACAAGCCAAGCAATTGGTAGTCGATCATTTATTTATAAAGACATAAAGATAGACCATTAAAATTCATATCCACTATTAAGTTGCAATGCGGACAGGTATGCCCCCGAATAAACAAGTCCATTCCTCAGGTCTTTCCCTCCTTTTTGCCCGAAAAAAAGTTCAATTCTAAGAAAGTAAAAGCAAGGGCCACTCAATCCACCCTCCACCAATCAAACTCCGCCCCAAAAAATAAGCAAAAGGAACGCGTCCAGCACGCATGCTGTATGTATGTATCAAGTTGACACCGCCGGGCCAACGCCCCTCCCTTCATACTTACCTCGCAACTCATCTACCTCTCTTTGCAACTTTTCTAGATCAATCAAGATATCTGTTTCTGTTCCCTGAACTATTGGTATTTCTGGTGCTGTAGGTAGGGGTGAAGATTTCGGGGGAGGGGTGGTTGGGGGCTCTTCTGCGCTTTCATATGAATTCGCTGTGGAGCTTCTGCTCCGCCTCGAAGGAGGCGGCGGGGGCGGTGGAGGGATTGATAAGGCAGATAGAGGGACTGCAGAAGCCCTGGAGTTTGTGCTCTTGTGCCGGCGGATCGGGGGTGGGGGAGGCTTCATTTTAGAAGTACCGGCGCCTCCTGCAGGTGTGCTTGGGCGAAGGGGGTTAGTGTTTGATTGAACAGAGTGACGACGAGAAAGTGGTGGAGAAGGGGCTATTTTCTTTGAGATGATGGATGCCGCAGGAGATGGCGGTGACACGGCCCCGTTTAAAATGGGACTGGTTGAGCCCACTGGTGGCAGTGGTGGTGGTGGCAGCGATCTCTCCGATGATATGGAGTGTAGAGATGGAGGCCGAGGTGGTGTTAAGCTGGGGATATCGGCTGTTGAAGAGGGTGGGGAGGCAGGGGATCTTCCGCCGCTCCTATTCCGTGCCCTCGGTGGTGGAGGTTTCGGCTTAGGAGTCCGCTCCTTGGACCGGCGGTGTTCTTCCCCCTCGTCTAACTCATTGCTAGTCCTGGGTGTCTCATCCGGAAGCCCAACCGCTGCTTCCGGTATTGGATCGAAGATAGACTGTCGAGAAGTACTGCTTGTGTCTGTAGAACTATCCGGTGCAACGACTAGAGGAGTCAGCCCAGCCCCCGGTGTCGGGGGTGTAGAGAGCGAACTTTGGCCCGTGAGCATTAGTCGTTTGAAGGCGTCTGCGTCTAGCGATTGTCGTCCAGACTTGGCCACTGAGTATCCCCCATCAGCACTAGGAAAGCTGGTTGTTCCCGGACGGCCAAGCTCAGTTGGTTCTGCCGAGATATATTAGCGCTAAGCAGAGTCGAAGATAAGTAGCAGTCCTACCCTGAGTAAATATATCATCACCATCATCATCACCTTCGAAGTCTGAAGACACCGGAGATTCAGTAGTAGTAGGGTTAAACGGGTCTGCTATGGCCTCCGGTGGAGGGATGGAGGATCTTCTGTTTCTCGAAGGCGGTCGTGGAGGAGGGCTTCGTTTCTGGAGAGCCGGTGAAGGCGGCGGTATGTCGACTACTATGCACAAGCACACCGAGTCAGCCGGAAGCTTCTTCCCCTATCACCTAGAGGAAGTGGGAGGTCTCAGATATATTATACCTTCCCATGAGCTCGCTCTACTTCGGTTCGGCGATGTCGTAAGCGTTTGTGGTTCTTGCCTCGGAGTCGGATCATCCTGCGATGTTCGGGTGCGTTCGGCCGAAGCCCTCTTTCTAAAGGGATTAGAACTCATACGAGCTCAATGACCTTCCCCAGTCGGTAAATATCTGGATGATTTTTCGGCGATGAGAAAAAACTTTTTTAAGATTGGAGAAGTCGCTCTTCTCCAGCTCGCCAAGCAACGACTGGTGAGTTGTTCTTGCGTTATGTGGGCGATCCCTCGAAGCGGGAAACAAACGCTTCCGAGAACCGACGTAGGCTCAAAATGCTAGTCAGCGGGGGAGTCGGAATTTGATCAAGTTTGGTAAAAGAAACTCAGTTTGCTGCTTTTCAAAAGGTCCGTCGGTATTGTTCCGGAGTCCGCCAGTATTGGTCCGATCTGCGGAGCCTCATCACAAGTTAGTTTTTGTTATCATACCACCGGTAGTAGGGGACTCTGGGTGAGGCTTTGCTTCCTATCTCCTGGGTATGGGAACCGCCGAGGCAAGCATGCGACTATCCCCATATATCGCTGTTGCGGCAAAGACTCTGCATTAAGCGTACCGGTATTACAATATGGCACAGTACCTCTCATTCATAGAATTGAATGTTCGCACAGGCCTTATTTGTCAGTACTCTCGCTAGGGTGGAAGTTTTAGAGAGAAGTTATACTCCCCAGCTGTTGGCATTCCTTATGATTCCAATTGTCTCTGGGCCTGGATATGAGCCAGAGTCCGTCACTCGAAATCACTCGGTTATTGCGCTTGCCAGGAATTCTGACTCTGAATTCTTACTCTGACACCCCTGAAACACTCCTGAGACCATAGTAAGCCTCCTCATACCCGTATTGTTTCCGGGAAAACAAAAGGATGAATCTTATCTCATTGCCAGGGACCTAACGCACTGTATCGTAATTGCATGCCTTTTCCCCGGGAAGAACCTAAGTACAATAGCTACCGGTATTAACATCTGAGATTTTGGGGACACACAGGAAGCGACAGCCTACTAATCAGAGATATCCAGCCTCGGTGTTAAAAAGCATTTACGAAAGTTTTGAGAAATCGCCAGTATTAGACCCAAAATTGTGGTTCTGGGTGATTTATGACAGCCCCAAAAGGAGGATTTTCGGATGAGTGAATTCGTAGATCGAACAGCATGCCTTTTCTCTTCGCCCATATATATATATATTTTTTGAAAATCTTTAGACCATCAAGACCCGACAGGTTCCTTTAAATGAATAAAGCTATCTTATGGAGAAGTTGGAGTTTTAAAGTTTTCTCTTCTCGTGTTATTGACTCTCACGAGTGCCTTATATTTGGCACAGGATGCGTAATTTCTCGAAACTTTCTTCGCTAGCCTGCCGGACTGAATGCCTCTAATTCAACCAGTTTCTTAATACTAGTTAATAGATAAGATCTTAGTGTTATAAAGTACTTGGACAGGCAGTTTTGTCGCGTAGTAACGTGATGCTGTCCTGGCGTGCCCAAGGCTTGCCCTGAGGTTTAGACTAGGAGCGAGTGCGAGAGACACGAAATCTGTGCTGAGGGGTTAGGAGTGATCCGAAAGCGAGGTTCCCTAGGGCTAGCTCTTTTTGCCTGCTAGACACGCAGTCATCGCAAGGCCTTTTGGTAGCTCTACGGTAATTAGTTTCTCTGTTCGTTTTCTTCCTTCGGCAGAGGGGCATGCATCCACTGCCTACCGTAGTCTAATTGTTGTCTTTTTGGTGGGAATTACGTACGGCACGTTAGAGGGGATAAGGTTAGGGTTATTACGGGTCCCCTTCTCCGCTCCACAATCCTTCACCTTTTGGGTACGATATGATCTCCTTTAGCGCTGCGATGTGTCATACCCACATTAACTCGTGACTCTGCCACCAATCTCCGCGATGAACGGTCACAACGCGTCTCCCTCTCACACCTGAGCATCCATTAACCCCTCCTTCAACGCGTTCGCCCACAACACGCTGCAAGAACACGAGAACTACCTAACTGACAAGCAAACACATAGTTCTGCGCTCTCTCTCTCTGACAAGCAACAATGCATCGTCCGAAGGCCGCGGCTATCCTCGCCGACGAAAATACCGTGACCCCTAAACGAACTCTGCCCGGCCGACTCTATAGCAGTGCTGGCCCTGATACGCTCTCCAAGCTTGTCAAGCCCTTTAAAACACCTGGATCTGCCCCATCGATACGAAAGACAGTTTTACCTCCTCGCAAACGACGCAAAGTTGGTTCTTATGCCGGTGCTGATTGTGGCGATGACGATGGAGAGTTTGTCAAGGATGAGGAGAAGAGAATTGTTTTGGGTAATTTGGACGTGATGAAGAATTTCCCTGTGTTTAAAGCGAAAGACAAGGACTCTGTGTTTAGACAACGATTTGCGGTGCCGCTCGTGAATAAGGATGCTGGTGCATGGAATCCGTTTAGACCTGCTCCGGCGTTGGGGATGAGGAAGAGCGTCAATTTTATCGCCAAACCGCTACATGACCCTAGTGGCGAGTTTGCGATTGTCCTTTATGACCCTACGATTGATGACAAGAAGATTGAGATCACTGAAGAGGATGGTGAGGTGAAGATTGAGGAGAAGCCTGTGCCGAGAATGCACAAGAGCTTGGCCGAGATATTAGGTTTGAACAAGGGGGATAAGGAGGAAATTCCCAAAGTTCCAGTGGTCATTGACCCAAGACTGTCAAAGGTTTTGAGGCCTCATCAGGTTGAGGGTGTCAAGGTATGCTTGGGATTGTTGTGCTGCGCCTTTCGAGTGGATGCTGACATTTTGCTTCCATAGTTTATGTACAGATGCGTTACAGGTATGACGGACGCTGCAGCAAGTGGATGCATTATGGCGGATGAGATGGGTCTGGGCAAGACGGTAAGATGCTAGAAGTTAGAGGCACGAAATTACGCTAATACTTTCGACAGCTCCAATGCATCGCTTTGATGTGGACTCTGCTTAAGCAATCACCTGAGCCCGGAAAACCCACAATACAGAAATGTGTAGTTGTTTGTCCGTCATCATTAGTCGGTAATTGGGAGAGCGAGCTGGTGAAATGGCTCGGTAAGGATGCGATCCATCCCTTCGCCATTGATGGCAAAGCTTCAAAGGCAGAACTTAAGGCACAACTCAAACAATGGGCTATATCCAGCGGCAGAAGCGTTGTTCGGCCGGTTCTGATCGTCAGTTACGAATCCCTGCGTCTAAATATCTCCGATCTCGCCAACATACCGATTGGGCTTTTACTCGCCGACGAGGGGCACAGATTGAAAAACCGAGAAAATCAAACATATAAAGCATTGATGACTTTGAATGTTGATCGACGAATCATCTTGTCGGGAACTCCTATCCAGGTTTGCCACTCCACTATTTTAGTAACCGACTGTAATAAACTGAAGATGTTTTACAGAATGACCTTTCGGAATACTTTTCTCTTCTAAATTTCGCGAACCCTAATCTCCTAGGTACCCACAATGAATTTAGGAAGCAATATGAAATTCCTATTCTTCGTGGTCGTGATGCGGATGGATCTGAAGAAGACCGTAAGAAGGGAGACGAACGACTTGCAGAACTTCTCCAGTTGGTAACTAAGTTTATCATTCGGCGCACCAATGATCTCTTGTCGAAATACCTGCCCGTCAAGTACGAGCATGTCGTATTCTGCAAGTTATCACCCTTCCAGACGGATCTCTACAATTATTTTATCACGTCTCCGGATATTAAATCTATCTTAAGGGGCAAAGGATCCCAGCCTCTGAAAGCTATCGGGCTGCTCAAGAAACTATGCAATCATCCTGATTTGCTCAACCTCTCTGAGGATTTGCCCGGATGTGAGAATCTGTTCCCTGACGATTATGTTCCGAAAGACGCCCGAGGAAGAGACAGAGAGGTCAAAGTTTGGTATTCCGGTAAGATGATGGTACTGGACAGGATGTTGGCAAGAATCCAGCGGGAGACAAACGATAAGATCGTCCTCATCAGCAATTATACCCAAACACTGGATGTATTTGAAAAGCTCTGCCGATCCAGAGGGTAAGCCGCTATTTATCCCACGTTTTTCTGTCAAGTAATTACTCACCCCCCTATAGCTACGGTGCCCTAAGACTCGACGGCACAATGAACAGCACAAAACGCACGAAGCTAGTCGCAAAATTTAACGACCCCGAAGGCGAAGAGTTTGTCTTCCTTCTCAGTAGTAAAGCCGGAGGCTGCGGCATCAATCTCATCGGCGCGAACCGGCTCGTCCTCTTTGACCCAGACTGGAACCCAGCCGCAGACCAGCAAGCCTTAGCGCGAGTCTGGCGTGATGGGCAAAAAAAAGACTGTTTCGTCTACCGCTTCATTGCCACGGGGACCATCGAAGAGAAAATCTTCCAGCGCCAATCGCACAAACAGTCGCTCTCCACGTCCGTCGTCGACGGCGTCGAAGACGTAGAAAGGCATTTCGGCCTGGACGGGCTGAAGCAGTTGTTCCACTTCCAGCCCAATACTAATAGCGATACGCATGACACTTTCAAGTGCAAGAGATGTAAGAATTGGAGGCAGGTCATCAAAGCTCCTGCGATGCTTTATGGCGACACGAGTACTTGGAATCATATGTCCGACGAACCGAATGGGGGGTTGGATAAGATTCAGGATTTGTTGCTCAGACAGGAAAGTGGGCAAGGGGTTATTACTAGTTGCTTTCAGTATATTTCTCATGTGAGTTTTCTTCGTTTTCCGCATGTCGTCTTGAGAATACTAATGAGCTTTTGTAGTGATTCGGTATACGGATTGGGGGTCTCTTTTTTTTATGGCTGGTCGCTTACCTTAGTATAAAGGTGTTCTTTTTAAATGGGTGCAAGTTTGGGTGATGCATTATTTTCTTGTTAGAGTTGGATTGCATTGGGTGATGATTTTTTTTTGTATTGCTTTCTCGCAGTTTTTATGAAGTAACGGTAGTCACGGTAGACCATGACGAGTTTCCGAATTATTCATGCCTGTTAGCACACTCGCATGTGCCAATACTTTGTGAGGGTGAATAGCCAAACGTTTCCTACCACCAACCACCAACCAAACCAACCTAACAATTCTAAAATGGTAGAAAGAAAAACCCTTGACTTCTCCAAAAAATCAAAGCCAGATATCGGCCCAAAAATGCGAAGAGCAGTCCTCCCTCCCCCCCCTTCAGGCAAGCTAACAAAAAAAGTAAACTGTCCTCAGCGAGAGTCGAACTCGCGACCTTCGGATGTCCCCCTCTGAGAGCAGGTCATGTTTATGAGACCGACGCTTTAACCAACTAAGCCATGAAGACGAATGAGTGTTGCATCAGGCCTGGCAATAAAGAGATTGAACGCTTCCTTCCTCGGGTGGTTGTGGAGATTACTAGTATCGTATTATAGGAGGGTTTGTTTGTCTTGGGTGTTTGATATAAGATGAGGGTTTGTGATATTGGTTTTTTTTGAGAAGAAAAAAAAATCGATATAAGTATGTTTTGAATTCGGGGCCTGCCTGCCTGCTTAGCTGGCTAGCTCCATGGACTGGGTTAGGTACTTCACTCACTCACTCACTCACTCACTCACACGTCAATCCTCGCTGTGGTAAGAATGTGCCCAGAACTAGGTATTGATGTGACATCTACTCGTCGTAGGGGGGTTGGATGGATGGATGGATGGCTGCTGGGCAGGTATATCTACAGAACCGGGGCGAGTGAGAGCGGAGGTGGTGGTGGTGGAGCGGTCTATCCTAAGATCAAGATTAGTAGAACTAGAGGAAGTGAAAGGTGGTATGATAGCTTAGGAATGGAATACTAATATTATATTCCGAGTATGAATTAATAGGTTGAGAGGTAGGTAGGTAGGTAGGTAGGTAGGTAGGTAGGTAGGTAGGTAGGTAGGTAAGTGAAAATAGAGAGAGGGAAAAACAAACCGGTGGGTTTTATAATACGTGGTGTTTTTCATACGAGGTGTGTATTAGGGGATGATCGTTAACGGGATTTCGTGGGGTGTTGGGAGACTGACTGCCTGCGATTGCTTCATTGGCGCGCTTGCGGACTTGGTTTTTTGGTGATGGGTGGATGGGTTCTGGTTGAAGTATCATACTTGGTGTGTCTCTGTATGCTCTGCGAGTCTCTATTATAAGGTGGAGATTATGTTTGGCTTTGGTGTCTCTTATACGGCGTTGCTTTTGGCTTACGGTACTAGGACCTGGTTAGGAGTTGGGGTGTAGTGAATTAACCAGTATCATAGTATGGCAGTAGTATAAGGATGGTTCTTTCCCCAAAGAATTACATATCTTGCTTAGGTTACCCAGCCAAACGAGTTAAATTAAACCTCACAGTTAGCTCCTTGGTATACTGAATAGTTGAATTGGAGTTTTATATAAGAGTTTGGGATATTACGATCCCCTGGTGCTACTGAGAGATAGGTTAAACTGAATATTCGAGGATAACTTCGTGTACTGTGCCTATGCTAATATCATAGGTGAAAGAAGTAGTCTTATGTATCCGGGCACTGCCAATATTCCATGTGCAGTACAGCACAGCAGAAGATCTCTCTCCGGGACACCCGCTGCAAGCAACAACAGAAAAGACCTTCGGCAATTCACCCTCTGTACTGCTTGGGGCCCAATATCCAACACCATTGGTTGGGCCAATAAATCAAAACTGAAGGGATCGGCCGCTACTAGTACGGCACTCAGAGGGAATCCAGGGATCCATCCGGGCATACAGATGACAAGGAATAAGTGCTGTACAGTAGTAGTAGTAGGCGAGAGGGGACAGGAGGCCCCTGGCCATGGCTCGGGGTGCAGAGAAGTGATAAACTACTAGTACTTGATAAATAGGGTGCCGAGAACGATAGTGTAGCGGGAACCAACATCTCGCCCGGAGGAGATACCGCACTTAGCTTGAATAAAAAAACGCTGACTTATTCGAGGGAGTCGGTGGCTCTCCCTACCCTATCCTATCATTCTCGGCATCCTGTCAAGTATCATAGTCTACCGTATTTTGCTGTATTTGGGATGCTGTGTCAAAGGCCGCTGCAACTTGCAAGACCTGCGTCGAAGGCACGTGCCTGAATACGGTAGCTGACCTGTGCCTGGCACAGCAACTTACCATGATAGCAGATTTCCGAGCTCTACTGTAAAGAGCTCCTACACACAGATGTATATCCCCAAAAAACGCAAGAGCATACAGTTCCAGATGCCAAGCCCCCTAAAAGTCACTCACTACTCACCCAAAGAACCTTTTACCAAAAGGGCGTAGAGTAAAGTACTCGTACTTTCTTTGTCAGGCATCATGATGATTACAATCCCACAACCACTTCTAATTTACCCACACCCACGCCACCCTCTAGTAAAATCTCTCCACGCTTCCATGAGATAACCGGTATTGTATCATAACGTTGCACCCGCCGCATAACTACCATGTGATCACTGCTATGAGATAGTCTCCCAGGCAGACAGACAACCAACAGACAACCAACGAGAAACATAGGTAGGCAGGCAAGTATCACACTTGCGAACTCTGCTTAGCGTCCGATACGAACAACGAGTTGGAACCCTTTAGTTAAAAAATGAGGCCCTGGTCCGCCTTATCCCGCCGCCTGCTTTTCGAAATTCGTATATTCCTACTGTACCACTACCGTTCCCAGCGGAGGAATTCAGCCCCCCTAGGGTCGAAGAAGCGTTTCTCGATTGCCAAGTTTCGGGTGGATCTGCCAGATTTGTGTGCAAAATACCGGTAGGCACCAAAGTCCTTCAGCTCGGGAAACATGTTTAAACTCGTTTCGCCCCCGGGGCTGAATGCCTCTTTACTCGAGTAATCCAAAAGCTTGATGACGAGTTACCGGTAGTAGAAAAGAAAAAAGAAAGGCAAGATCACTCTGCATCAGAAGCTGCTTTCATGGGGCACGTCAAGCGCGCTGCTGCCAATCCCTTTACCGCCGTAAAACATTTGCCCAAAGCACCACTGTCTCGCTTGCGCGATCAGAAAAGAAAAGAAATTCTCCGTCGCAATAAATAATAATAAAAAAAAGTGGGACCGTTTAAAATCCACAGAAAGTCGTGGCGTACCGTATCGCAGCTCGGAAGTTCCGTCTCCTATCATGACACCGTTGTGCTGTTGTGTGTTGTCACTGCTGCTTCATGTCACGCCTGCCCTGCATGCGGCCATTTTTCGACTGGGGAAAGCCGGTGGTGGATGGTGTGAAAATTTCTCATTCCCACAAATTCACTGCAGGAGAATAGAAACTGATAGAAGTTTCGGTAACACAAAAAGCTGAGATTCAAGCGCAGGTGCTCTATTTGCTTCACTGTGTCAATGCAACCGATCTGTGGAACATAACCTTTCGAACGAAAAAAAAAAGCTTAAATTTCGTAGACCGATGAACCTTTCATAAATACAAGTGGGCAAGGGAAAAGGTGTAAGAAACCATAGGAAGGAAACCCTTGAAAGTGAAAAAAAACCTGATGAAATGAAAAATAAAGCACGCTACTTTTCCGCCCCTTTCTTAAACCCCAGGATGACACATTATTGGAAGAAAGAGAATAAGGGAAAAAAACTGCGCATACAAACTTCTATGTATTTGTGCGGTTTATTCGGCTTCCATTTAGTCCACCTCTTCAACCTGAGGACCGTCATCACCGCCACCATGTGAGGGAGCTCCACCGGCACCGGGGAAGCCTCCAGCACCAGGAAAGCCTCCAGCACCTGGCATGCCCCCAGGAGGAGCACCACCTTGGCTCTGATAGAACTTCATCATGATAGGGTTGGCAACTCCTTCCAACTCCTTCTGCTGGGATTCGAACTCGTCCTGCAATAATTGTTAGAATGTACTTTGTGTTGAATTAGAATGATCGAAATTACCTTAGTAGCGGTAGTGTTGTTATCCAACCATTCAACGGTTTCATCGATAGCCTTCTTGAGCTTCTCCTTATCGCCAGCGTCAAGCTTCTCTTCGACCTTCTCGTCACCCAAGGTGTTACGGAGAGAGTAAGCATAGGATTCAAGCCCGTTCTTGGCCTGGATTCTCGACGCCTCCGCCTCATCCTCCTCCTTGTACTTCTCGGCCTCCGCGAGCATACGCTCGATCTCCTCCTTGCTGAGGCGGCCCTTGTCATTGGTGATAGTAATACTAGAATTAAGTTAGCGAAATGAAAAATGTTACAGGAGTTTGAAAATACATACCGGTTAGTCTTTCCAGTACCCTTCTCAACAGCAGAGACGTTCAAGATACCGTTGGCATCAATGTCGAAGGTGACCTCGATTTGAGGCACACCACGGGGAGCGGGGGGGATTCCAGTGAGCTCGAACTTTCCAAGCAAGTTATTGTCCTTGGTGCGAGCACGCTCGCCCTCAAATACCTGGATCAACACACCAGGCTGGTTGTCGGAGAAAGTCGAGAAAACCTCACTTTTCTTGGTTGGGACGGTAGTATTGCGTTTAATCAAAGGAGTCATGACGCCACCAGCAGTCTCGATACCGAGGGAAAGTGGGGCAACGTCGAGCAACAGGATCTCCTGAGTTTTAGAAGAGGTGTCACCAGAAAGAATGGCAGCCTGGACGGCAGCACCGTAGGCGACAGCTTCGTCGGGATTGATGGACTTGTTGGGCTCCTTCCCGTTGAAAAAGTCGGACACCAGCTTCTGGACCTTGGGGATACGGGTGGAACCACCAACCAAGACAAT
The DNA here is from genome assembly GCA_003521225.1 of Tuber microsphaerosporum. Lineage (NCBI taxonomy): Eukaryota > Fungi > Ascomycota > Pezizomycetes > Pezizales > Tuberaceae > Tuber > Tuber microsphaerosporum. The sequence goes on from QOVD01001146.1 coordinate 18,753, forward strand.
CTCGTGGACAGAGCTTTTATCGATCTTAGAGTCGCGAAGAACACGCTCGACAGGCTCCATAGTAGAGCGGAAGAGATCCTGGCATAGCTCTTCGAAACGAGCACGAGTGATCGAGGTGTAGAAGTCAATACCCTCGTAGAGGGAATCGATTTCGATCGAGGTCTGAGCAGAGGAAGAGAGGGTACGCTTGGCACGTTCGCAGGCAGTACGGAGGCGACGAAGAGCACGAGCATTGGAAGTGAGATCCTTCTTGTGTTTGCGCTTGAATTCTTGGACGAAGTGGTTGACAAGGCGGTTATCGAAGTCCTCACCACCCAAATGGGTGTCACCAGCGGTTGCCTTAACCTCGAAAATACCTTCCTCAATAGTCAAAAGAGAGACATCAAAAGTACCACCGCCCAAATCGAAGATAAGGACGTTACGCTCTCCTTGACCCTTTTTGTCGAGACCGTAGGCGATGGCAGCCGCGGTAGGCTCGTTGATGATACGGAGGACGTTAAGACCAGCAATCAGACCAGAGTCCTTGGTGGCTTGACGTTGTGAATCGTTGAAATATGCGGGAACGGTAATAACTGCATTGTTGACGACACCACCAAGATATGACTCGGCAGTTTCCCTCATCTTGGTAAGAACCATAGATGAGATTTCCTCAGGAGTAAACACCTTAGTCTCGCCCTTGAACTCAACTTGGATGAATGGCTTTCCACCCTTATCGATGATCTTAAAGGGGAAATGCTTCATGTCTGCCTGCACCTCTGGTTCAACGAATTTGCGTCCAATCAAACGCTTAGCATCGAAGACAGTATTGTGGCTAAGCAAACATTAGTTAGTGGAGCTCTTTAGGCAAGGAATGAGCAATGATCAACTTACGGGTTCATAGCAACTTGGTTCTTTGCGGAGTCTCCAATCAAACGTTCGGTATCAGTAAAGGCAACCTATATTTGAGGAAAAGTGTTAGTAGCCGCTCCAATAAAAAAAAAAAAGCTGGGATAATTTCCGAAAATAAACTCGACAATTAGCAGAGATGATACTCACAAATGAAGGAGTTGTTCGGTTGCCCTGGTCATTGGCGATAATTTCAATTCTGTCATCTCTGAACACACCGACACAAGAGTAGGTGGTTCCAAGATCGATACCAACAGCGGGTGCCATTATTGTAGAGAGTTATGCAGATGTTTGGTTGATGTAGGAGAAATTAGGTGGGTAGCGGGAAGGATAAAGAGATTCGTGAAAAAAAGGTTTGAACAAAGGACTCGGAGTCTTCTGAGTGGTGTTGAATGATGATGAGAGAAAAAGAGGGGAAGGAAGGGTGGGAGAGAGGAGGAAATGGCCTTTATACAGAGTGGGCGGCGGGGAAAGGACAGAGTGGATTCAATAGTCGAAGTGTGAGGAAGGACATGGACTGTGCTAGAAACTAGTTGAGGATCATCCACAGAAATCTATGGCCTTCCACGAGCCCCAAGCCCCTCCCCCACCACACTTCCACACTTCTCCCCAAAAATGTACAGCATTTCCCCTTTCAACCATTACTGTGCTTGTTGCACCTTATTTTACTTTGATTTTCCCCTGTCTCCTTTGCCTTCGAGCTGTTCGAACACTTTCAAAGGGAACTCCGCGGGAAACTCGATAGTTTTCTCCGCTTTCGATTACCTTCTGCGGATGACGTACCGTACAGCCGCGCCAAATTCTCCAAACGTTGACGCGGCAACCTAATCTAAACCCCTCCTGCGGCTCTAACGACCCCCCACTGTTGCAGACTATTGGGGCGATCATTCATTTTTCCTCTGAGACCATTCCGAGCACCATGACACTTTCCAAAACCATACCGAGATCAGCGGTCCTTAGAATTCCGGTTTTGCTCTACCGTAAATTCTGGGTAAACTCGACCCACCGCCATACTTCCTAAGGCAGCTACTATTCCTCTTAAAGACTAACCCCGTGGCGAATTCGCTTTTTCAGTGACAGCAACTACCATACAAGTAATAGCGGCGGGTCGAGTTTACCCAAAATCTACGGTACTCAAGCAAAAGGAGAAAACTCAGACTTGGATACTCTGACAGACGGAAAATTAGTGCTAAGAGCGGTTGCTTTGCCGACTCGAATTCGAGCCTATCTAGGATTACCAGGAGGCCTTCTGGTCGATAATTATACCCCGGTGCGAATAAGCTGAGTATTATATGGAAAGCCTTCCATGGGAGAATTTCAGTACCATGCCATCGTGCATCACCAATATCACCAACATCACCAGCGTCTGCCCGAGCTCTGCTATGGTTGGCAAACAACTCTGGTCTTTCAAATCGTCCAACAGCTGGAAATAAGCGCCTCCTATCGCAAGGGGGCCTGCCGTACCGCTATGGTCGCACCAACCCAATTGAGAACTTGTTTCAAACGTACTCTACAGTACCATACTTTATGAGTACTGTGCACGTATTTACAGGTTCGCTGTAATTCAGAATCCTTCTATAGGGTAGTATTAATAACGGCTTGTCTGTCTTACTAGGGTTCCCTAAAATTTTATAGATCCTGATTAGGGCACCATGCGAATAAACTTAGGCACCTGGCCGGGCGCACCACCCGACCAAACCGACTCTCAGCACAAGTGCTGGTGCATAGTAGGGTGCTCGTGCTATGCGGTGGAGATTCAATAGCGATACTAGTGTTTAGGCTACGTCCGTAAAGCTACTTCGGAATTCACCTCCTTTATGAGATATCACCGACTGTGCGAATGCTTATCTAGAGAAAATCGATACTCTACGAGTAATCTTGAAACTAAAATAATTGTGCTATTCGGGTATGTCACTCTGCTTGAGTACAATACGAGTAGATTCAGGTCCAACCCTATAGCAAACTCTAGAATTTGGTAATAGTTTATTAGTAGTCCACAATGTGATTTCTAGACTACTTTGCCTATATCAGGAAGGATGCTAAATTACGGAATTTGAACTTAAGGCAGTGGTGAGACAGCTGTAATTCGCATTAGTCACTAGCCTTCAGGAGTTGCTTCTAATCATATTTACGACCCAGCACTCGTGGTGCTAGAATATATATATATATTTTTAAAAAAGAGCTGCCGTTGCATGCTACTCAGATTCAAGAAAAAGGGCCAAATTGTGGTAGTATGCATCAGTATTCCTTTTTTAAAAACGCTTCGACATTATGAGTAGACAGTGTAGTAAAGCACGATAAACTTTGCAAGCATACCATATCCCCGAACTTACCATCTTCGATTACAGAGGTGCGGTGAATTCTAGTTTGGGAGAGAAACCGCTAAAATCGCCATCCTTGCAACTCCCTCGTTTGGCAGCCTAATCATGCTTAGGCATCCGAGCCTCCCCTACCAACAGCCAGAAAGTGCCTGGTGCTAGTGACTCAATGCGAGCTGATGAGAAATAAAAACTTGGGGATAGAGAGAGAGAGCCTCAGGACATGAATGATATGAGTACTTTACAACACCACAACTACAGTAACCGGACCCGTACTAAATCATCAGCAATCGGATATCCAGCGCAGTATCGCCGATTTGCCTAGCTACCAGATCACTTAACTCAGAGGAGCGAGGTACCAATCATTAAATTCCCTCTTCGCTTTCGGGAACTACGAGTACGTTCACCCAATATATCGGCGCGGTGAAAGTGGAAAGTCAAATTCTTTAACTCTTGAAATAAATAAACCATGTCCCAACGTAGCAGCAACCCCCACGCGAATACCGATCTCTGGGAATTCCCTGAGGGAGATGGTACCAAGCAAAAGTTATGCACTACAGTAACTATAATCTAAGCAATGTCACACTAGCTTTACCGGCACTGCAACAGAACACCGATCCGGCAGGAGCTTGGCCTCCTGCAGAGGGGCTAGGTCCGAGGTTAGGGTTCGGTTGCTCCCGCAGAGCCCCTAATTAAGGGATCCTCCGGCACTCTGCGAAAAAATTATGCCCAAGTTCCCTTAGGCACATACGGTAGCCCTTCTTGCTGCTTCCCTAATTTACCCAGTTTGATAATAATAATATGATAGTCCGTTGGACCATAATTCCTGATTCCCCGAATCTCTGATCCTTGGGGATGCAAATATGGTAGTAACCATCATCGCTACGGGCATACTGGTAGCCTATCGTACTGGACTTGATATTGGTTCAGGTGATAAATACCGCTGGCAAGAGAAAATCAAGTAGATGCCCGGACGGAAGTTGGTTGATATACGGCAGCGAGCCTCAGATCTGGATGTCACCTAAGTGATAGCCTGGAGATACCGGTATGGTGCAGTCATTGAGTGGAATCGTGTCGGGGAGTATGTCCTGCCGGGAGTATGCGGGAACATAGATACACATAAGAGTTCTTAAAATGTGCTATTCTTGGCCTAGCTTTATTTGAGCAGATCTACTGCTGGTACTAGTACTATGGGTGCTGAACCTGAATGATACCCTGCGCATTTCACAATCTGAGCCGCGTATCTGACCTTCCGACATTCCTGCCCTGGCCACATACCTCCCTATGCGATTTCGGGACTTTTCTGGACTCCCGATTTGGTTTCCAAGAAGAAAGCTCTTAGTTGGCTAAGATAGAGACATCATCCCCTCAGGGGTATAGTCAGGAGAGTTGGGTTGGAGTTTCTGAGATTCTTGGGAACAGAGACACATTTTCGTGTACACGAGTATGGGGAAGCCCCCAGACCGTGCCGAACTTAAAAAATTTCCTCAAATAGGGCCTCAGAATCCTTCTAGAGTCTTGTATTGGGCAACCGTTACTTTTGGGTTGCCTCTGGCCTATGGCAAGTTCCCCGGTTTCAGACCGCAGTGTTTACTACAGCCCATTACAGTTTCCTACAATTTTCCTAGGGGCAAACCAAAAGTGACGGTTGCCATCTGAGACTCTTGTAGCAATCTACTGGAGAAGAGTAACACCGGTCCTGTACAAATTATTATAGCAATAAGTGTGAGTACTGTATTTCAAAAATCGGGAGCGATATCAAAAGATAAAAAAGAACCGCAAATCCTTAAACGCCTGACACCCATGACATAAAGAAAGGGCAGGGCCGCCAAATCATTAAGACAAGCAACTCTTGCTTGTCGTAATTGAGCTCTGCACCACACTAAGGATGTTTAGGCCGAGTATTATAACTGCCCACATATTGAGTGCCTCCAGGAGGCTTCCCGCCAAATTTAGCTTTTGCATACGTAATCGGAGGTTGTTTCTTGGTACTCACAAATTACGTATAGAGCAAACGCCTCAACATCGACCCCTCCAGCCCATCCTCTTGCTAAAACCTCTTGTTCAGCCCCCCCTCGTTCTTGTGCGGGTGTTAAGCCTCCACGAACATGCGTTGTTTGGGCGAGGCTGCGGATGAGAGGGAAACCTTTCCGGGCCCAAGAAAAAAAGGTTAGCTTCACCCAGGAGGCTATTTGATCAGGGACAGACTCACTTCTCAGTTCCTTTAACTTTGTAGGCTCGATTTCTGGGCACTCTCCTGCCGCATCACCGAACTTCCGCAATGTCGACGCCATCCTAGTTCGATCGAAGAAACCAGAGCAAATAGCTACCGTATTTACGGGTCGCCATTCATCCTCCTTTGTTTTATGCCCATGCCAAAGTGAGGCATCTTCCTTTCCACTGTGCCAATGATGAAATTATTAGCACAATGCCACAAACGCGCAAGAGAAACACCCGATACTACGCCCCGCGCATAAACTGAGAGTTTTTCTCATTCGAGTGGTATGGCTTTTGGCATGGGTCTCGTAATCGCTCCTACCTGCCACAAGTTCTACTCCAAAGGGCGCTCCCGTCTCCCTTCGGCCCAATGAAACCAAGGCCGTGGTATATTATGGAGGAGAATTGGACAAGTGCGATTTGCACAGAGCTCCAGCCCTCTTCCCCTACGCCATCCAATATTTTACTGTCGATAAAACATATTAGCCTGCAACTAAAGCTTGGGAGCGGAGAAAAGGCTCGCTTACAATGGATCCTGCCTCTTAATGGCAAGTGCCAAGGCCGCAGGAACCGCATTCGCCAAAACCTGCCAGGATTCCTCTTCCATCTCTGCCCTTTCGCTTTCGTCAAAAAATTCATATACAGCACTCGCGGAGAAACTTGCGGCGCTCGCTTCCATAACTGCGAAGCTTCCCGGAAAGAACACAGTGTTTCTGAGGCTCAATAAATGGAATAAACTCCCAATACCCATGAATTGGCGAACAATTGACCACATTTCGAATATTTGGAGGGGTTTATCGGGATTCGAAAGCTTAATGAAGGTATAGCGGTGAGTTGTCGCAGTATATGTCGGGATGATTGAGAAAAGGGGATGTGGTTGAGGTTTAATATTCGATCCTGGAAGCCACAAAAGTCGCATCACACATGGTCTAACGCATTGAACTCAAAGACCACCCACGCCCCCTAATGTTAGTAACAAGACCGGACCAAGGGACCAATCCGGGGCCTCTCTTGCACACGGGTACAAACGCCAATCGGTTCCTATATCCAACTGACTGTTTTTTTCTATAAGGCTGAAGCTTACGGAAGCGCCTCCGCAATCCAGGCTTTATGTTCCCACTACCGCTGCAGCTCTACCAACATCGTACTTATACTGTGGCTTGCTGAAAATCACGTAATTCCTCTAATATATTTGAAATCTAAATTGAGTTTACGTCAGGCCACTCAAGTTCAGGCGGGAAGCCCTTGGATGGATTGCCCCTCACGAATCATGCTTCGGAACTGTCCCTCCCCCTAGAGCCGTTCGGCAAATCCGATTCATACTTTCCTACTATCACATTTTCAGTTTGCATTTCCGCAAATGGTCACGAAGTCGACGAGCGCCCCAATTCTTGAGTGTATCAACTAGGGTGCGTAGCAAAAGTATGCATTCACAACCAAGTCATGTTGCCCCTTGAGAAGGAATCGATCAACCGTTTGAACAATTATGCTCGTATTTTCTACCCACGCCTAATATTAAGCAAGCGCTTAGATTCGCAATCATCAATCGACTATGCCCAGATAGTGAACGTTTCGCACGCTATATAAATTAGTGCGAACGATGGTACCAATATTAGCAAACCTTCTTGATCTCTTCAAAAGCGCACTTCTGCGAGGTACTATACACAACCCCTTTTTTGAGAAATATACTCAACAGCATAACAGGTGCCAACCGGTGGTTTTAAGGTATAGACGTTCCTTGTGAGCGCCCCGCATTCGGCAGAACTTATGGTGCACGAGCTTTTGCCTCGTATCTACAGTACTAACAGGGCTAGAGGTGCGCCAGAAGTTACTATCGCACCTCCCGATAACCTAGCGGCATTCCTAACCTTCAGGGGTCGCAATTTTCTCTATTTTATTTATCGTTCAGCCGTTACTGCAACAGCTTAAGCAAATATTTACGTACCATGCACGAAAGGTTCTCTTGAACAAGAGGGCCATCATCCTCAAAGAAACCCCAACGTAAGCCAAGGACACCCAAACAAACCCGGTGAGGTTACATTGCGCCCATGGGGATCCTTTACTTCTGACGCACGAACGAATAAGGCGGGCTTTGGGCACAGTACACGGCACCCAGAGTAGCTAGAGATACAAGTGAGAGGATTGATAAAGCTGGCTTGGGTGCAAGAGTAGCTTTCTTCACTGGTTGAACGACGTCACGCTAGTCAGGTGCCCCGAGTTGGGCATTTAGATCGTGGCAACATGAGAGTTGGAGCACTTGATACATTATTATCAAGTTTTTTGAGAAATCTTCTGTCCGAATATCACACTTAAAATTCGAAGAAGGGAGGGAATATTGACGACTTCTGGCGGCCTAATGACTAAGGAACTGGTCAAAACTTGAAACAGGGAACACCACGATTTGGAATCCTCGAGTGGAGGTAGGTATTATAAAATGCCCGGCGAACCCCTTTTTTGCTGGTTTAGGCGTTGAGGCCGGTTCGAGCTCTATCGGATTTGGTATTTGGGGAGGATCGCAAAATTCGGGAGAGGGCCAAAAGAGTGCCTAGTATACCTCACTCAGTGAAGAGATCTAACCCTCAGCCCTCCGCTAAGAGAAGTAAAAGGAGAAGATAACAGACGCTGGGAGAGGCAACTCTATGTCCAAGCGTGAGGTTCAACTGTTCAAGTTCTTGCTGTAACTTTTTTGGTTGGCATTCCACGCCACTGCTGTAACGCGTTGAAAATTATCAAATACATAAATATGCGTAAGAAATAGCAGAGCCACGGGGATACCACCTAAAATTTTGGGTTGATAGCATTATCATGGGTGCCGCAACATATATTTTTACTCATTAAGAAGAATTATTGAATGCCCACAGGTAGAAAATTTAAAGAGAATTTTCTCCATATTTGTCAATAGTACCGGCAGGTCTAGTTTATATTTGCAATCCCTTACTTTTCAGAGCTGTAGGAGAGACGAGATGGATCAACTTAAAACTCTTATCAAGGCGGCCTGCTTATTGAGCACTGCCTACCATAAAGCTTCCAAATGCGCGTACTAGTATAGCGTACGGTAGAAAAAAAAATCGGAAAATAAGGGTTGGGAACACGAAACTCGATTGGCCCAAGCCACAGAACGCTCCAATCAGAGCTCCAGAATCCCCGCCCTGTTTTCCGATTCCTGCCACTGTCGGCTGTACCAGTGCCGGTACTGCACCATTGCCCCCCACGAAACTACTGAACTAATTATAGCATCGTACTGTACCACAGTGTCTGCAGCTACGGTAATATGACCTCTCTGAGAATTAAGCCCAATACCTATACAGTAACAGATTCCAGATTAAACAGGATGCCCAGCTGGGAAGGTGTCGTAAAGAGGGAATAGATATTACAGTTCTGTGCGTGGTAAATTTACTGGCTGCTACGTTAGTGCTATAGGTTTAGGCTGTGCAAATCATGGTAAGGTTTTCCTTTCCTAGATAGTTAGATGTGTAGCGCTAATACGGTACAAGCTTCAATAGGGCAGCGTAACCTTGCGCCTTCCTCTAGAAGTTCCTTTACTCCCGATATGATACTGCCGTTTAATCAGCAATTTTGAGTGATGCCCATCAGCGCCGCCCTACCAAACCATTGTCACAAGATATGAACTATGGGCTGGCCTCCAAGGTTTGCATCACACGTTAACTTAACCCGCAGGTCCTACTTTCTCTTATCCTGAAATCGCTATTCCCCGAGGTATTATAGGCATTTCCAATGAGTAGTTACTGAGGAACGTATGTCTCAAGGTGATAGCCCATCCATCCGCACAAGTTACAAAATATTTCCAAAATGTTATACCCTAACGAACTATGCACCATTTAATCAGAATAAGAACCTCCACTCAAGGTAGATATCTATGGAAGGGAGCTCCCAAGTATTCTTCTGCTGCGCAGGAAACTTGTAGGGAGGTGAGATGGGGTACCGGTAGTTCAATATAATATACTAACCAACCCGGTTTTCCGAAGAATGGACATGAAACGAAATGAAAATTTAATCATGGCAACAGATTACCCCGAGCGTATGGTGGAGTATTGTCAAATAGATAACCTCAACCCTCACCTCCCTCCCCCCAACCTCAAATAACTCCCTATCCTATAATACCTACCCTATCATAACTCGAGCAGCAAAGTCACCTTGCATCACTCGCCTCTAAAATAGCAGGCACTGTTGGAAATTGCAGTGTTATGGCCGCACTGGTACGCGTACCCACTAGTCAAGGGACGCGCAAGCTATGGAAACGCTTCCACACCTTTCTCTTTCTTTCCTTCCTGTCCCCTTTCTTTCTTCTGCTTTCTCTCTCTCAACTTCTTTCCTCAAGTCATTCCTCTCTGCTGCGTAAACCCTCACCGTTGATCATTACCTCCGTATCGAATATTTTCAACACACACTTTCTCCAATAACTATGATATTATACCCGGGTTACATCTGGGGCTTGGCACGAGTGCCTGGTAAAAAATAGCTCTGATTGCGAACTCGGCGTGCGTCGATCACTTGGTAGCAGTAGTCTCCTGCGAGTGTTAGGTGTTAGGTTGTGTAGTAGGGTTGAGTGATCCAGTAGCAGGGTTGGGCAGTCATGCACCGTATTTACTCGTATAATCCACTATCTCCGTATGTAAGGCCATCTCCATGATCAGAGACAAAAACCCCAAGAAGGATTAGTGTTTTCCTCACACGGCCAAGCCTGAGTGCGCTGAGTGTGCTGGATCTCGCTAACTGGTATTCGCAATTTTGTTAACCTGTCAAACTAAACCTATAATGGGCTGAGGCAGGTACTCGAGTATTGACCGAGATAGCCTTGCATACGTAGTTAGTGGATTATACGAGTAAATACGGTATTTCCTTATATAGCCTCGGTCATAGCTAGGAAATACATCAAGTCATTCTTCCACCATCACGGGTTCCGACAGCGACAACATTGCTCATACAGGAATCTGATACTATAATACGTCTGATCAATCGTTCGTAAATAATACATCTTATCATATTTCCCATGCTCTTACTGCACCTGAAGCCACTTTTGAACCAATTCCTCTACTGCTGCTTCCGTGACCTCATTACTTTCCTTATTCAACTCCTTCTTTGCTTTCTTTCTCAGATTGGATTTTTTCAAAGAGAGTGCCCTTTTTGTTGGATTATTTTCCACCCATTTCTTCCTGCTTTCCTTTTGTCTCTTCTTCTTTTCCATGTCTATTTGTTTTTAATTAGCCTAAATAATATACATAGGAACTGGTTGTATTATACCTGTAAGCCTCTTGCTGGCTAATTCACCTTTCATTTGTTGATGCATCTGAACATGTGCCTGTCTGAAGGGAGAGGGTGGAAATTCTGCACACATAGGACTAAGATAATATCCCAAATGTTGCCAAATTGCTTTTTTAGGATTAGGACTATGATTATTTTCTGTTGGTATGGAGATGTATAAATAGAATTTAATAAATACCGGTGTACTCGGGGGTGTTGGTAGGTGATCGGAGAGACAGGGTTAGAAAATGTATATATCAGCATACATTTTCTAACCCTGTCTGTCCGATCACCCACCTACACCTCCGTGTAGTACACGAATACAAGGATTAAGAATCCCTATCCTTTGGGCAGTCTGAGACAGTAAAATTCGCGACCACACTCTAATTCTGGTTTGGAGGACTGTGATTTGTTGGGGATTAAAACTGTTAAGATGCTGAGTTACTTTGGCTTTGAAAAGCCAAATTCCCAACCCGAAATAGCTACCGGTAGTTACCGAACTAATCTGAACTTATAGAGGTACTTGTACCTCCGTAGAGCCTACTTGGATACAACGGTTCCGTTCCGTTCAGCGACCGTTTCTACTGTATCATAAAAAGAGTGGTCTTTCCGTTTTGAAACGGAAGGAAAAGAGCCTTTTGTACTAGTATCATGGGGGAACGGAAAGGAAACCGTTGTATTCAAACAGGCTCTTAGGAATTATTTAACCTGCTAAGGGATAGCCTGTGGCACATCCGAGTCCGTGCACCCTCAGAAAAGTGTTGCCTCCTAAGCAACAAGCCAGAATGTGATTCACCGTGTGAACCAAAGTACCTCTTCCAGAGCTGGGGGCGAGAATGTCATCCACCGCACATACTAAATTATCGCTTCTAGCTTTAGATCCTCACCCCTTCCGAGTTCGTTGTCAAGTAGGTTGTAATGCGCCTATTTTTGATGCCGGACTTTTGTTCTGATATACCGCCGTAACTAGTAGTAAGTTTATTAATTTGATGAATTATTGGGAGGGCGGATGGAAGGGTGAATGGATGGATAATACGGGCACTTAATCTAGACAACTCGCATAATATCAATATCTTGATAGTGATGTTATACGATTCGAGGGGTTTAAGAGGGGCGTTATTAGTTAAATGCGTGCTTCAAAATTTTGTCGTCTTTGCAGTTACTAGCATGATTAGAATAAATACAAAATTCCCCATTCACTGGAGAGGGTGGGAATAATACAAAACAGCTTTTTCACAATTACCTCACTGGCTGCAAAAACTAGCATAGGGTTTGAAAGTTGCACTTGTAGTGCCTATTTTGAATCGTCCAAATTATACATAGTTGCATGACTCCACTTCACACCTTCACATCACAGCACTCGCACCCCCTCTCTCAACCAAACCCTCCCAATCCTATTCAAATTTCTCCATCATACCCCTCGCCTGCTTCTCCGCCAACCTATCCCATCCGTAACCACCAAGGACCCAACAACCCTTCTAATCTCTATAATCCGCCCCTTGGCAGCCTCCCATACCTTTTCCTTCTACACCGCCCTATCCCCATTCAACCCCAACCTGGGCTCCCAAAATCTCACAAACCACCACCACATACTGAAGTATAGCCACCCCTAACACGATCTCTAATGAAAGTATGAACATACGCACGTCCAGCCAATCGGAGATAATAGGTTGACCAAAACCGGTTGGATTCGTCTCTATTGCTGCACCTATGATCGATAGCGCGCTCGTGCACATGCGCTGGTCTTCGGTTTCATTTGTGAATGGCCAGGAGGTTAGGGCTTGGGTGGCGTGGGATGTGAATGCTTTGTCCTCCTCACTGTCTTGAGTATTGGTATTCAATTCTCCGCTGGGATCAGATGATCCTTGTTTCCTTGTACGGTGTCGGGAGACAAGGGTTATCGTATCCTCACTCTGGTCCCCCACCATCTGCTTTTGGGCCGGGCGGCGGCAAGTTGGAGACAATCTTCCCTAGGCCACCAAAACTCAGTTTAATAACATCGTTACCAGAGATATTCAAGCTCTTCTAACACTCACTTGCTCATCCAACACACCCTTGACAATCTGCAATATCTGAGTCTGATCCATAGTAAGCGTTCCCTCAGGTCCCTCTGCCGTCCCCTAATAGCTCTATGAATTCTTGAACCCTTGCCTCAGTCTCTCTAATATCGAACCCTGCAGCGCCCCTGATTCAAGACTGAACCTCGATCCAACCTTCACTCCCTGGTTCGAGTTCCAATACGCCCCACCAGAATCTAATATTTGTTCTTGAATATTCTCAAGGGCGGACTCCCCGGATGAGGTGTTTTGTCGGTGTTGAATAGTAAGAGGGTACGCTCGTACTAGTCACTTCTTTCGGTAGGTTTTGCAAAGTTGGTTAGTGCCCGGAGGGGAGCAGTATTAGGGTCGCGAGTCTTTGTGAGAGTGTAGGCGAAGGCTGGGAGGAGAAGAGAATTTCTAGGTGGCGAAGGGCGTTTGACAGGTCTGTTTCTAGGATTAGGGATTTGGCGTTGAGGTCTTTGGCTGTGTCATCCTCGATCACGGCAACCAGAGGCTCCCATGGTGAGAGCCTCGGCACCATCAATTTGTTGAGTGGGGAGGAGTCTTCAAATGCTAACAGTGCTGAGAAAGATTCCTTCGCTTTGCTCTTCCCCTCTTCTACCTTCTTAGGAGCAACCTCTCCTTCACCTCCATCGAAATGCCCAGATCCAATCTCGATATCAATGGCACCACCAACAACCTCTCTGCCATATCTTCAATCCCCCGCCCTCTCTTCCCTAGCACATTCCCCATCGCAAACTCCGCCACCCGTATCATAAACGCATTCTCTGAATCCAACAGCTCTAGCAGTTCAATGCAGGCTTTAGAAAAGTACTCTCCTGCATCCATTGAGCCGGGCATAACATACATAATCTCTCAGGCTTTCCTCAGTGCTTCAATAGAAAACCTTGAGGGTGCCAAGGACGAAAAATCAGCCGCTGTATCAGTCGACAGGAGTAGATCGATTATGTGGCAGACAGGGTTGGGGCGTTTAAACTGGATGAGGAAGAGTGTCTTTAAGAGGGGGTTTCGGAAGAAAGGGTGTATTTGAGAAGTCAATAGTTGAAGGAGTGTGAGTAATTGTGATATTGGTGTTCTAGAAGGGGAGGTATTAGTATTCGAGCGGTTATCTGTGATAATGAAATTGAGGCGAACCCGTCAATTAAGACCCAAATTGTTTCCTTCCATTCTCCTGTATCCCCGTTTTTCGCATTGAAAACCCATTGGGCGCACCCAGCGATCACAACAACTAAAATCCGATCACCCACCCTTCATAGCAAATCCCCCAGCCACGCTCTCCTCTCCATGAAACTCCGGAAACCTCCCAACAAGTCCTAATAACTCCACATCCTTCTTATTCTGTGCCTCATTCACTCTCCCCACTGCCAGCTCAGGAAACGCAGTGCTTTCTGTCCACCGCTGAATCAGGATTCCAACACACTGAGTCAACAATGGGCATATTCCTTTCAGCACTGGCATGACTGGGTCTAGTAAACATACTATGCCTCTAACCTCAGCAGAATTAACAAGCTGTGGTCCGATTTGTTCTGTGCTGGCACAGGCCTAGGTCTTGCCTTGGAGATCGGAGAGGAAGGCAGGGGTGAGAGGAAGGCAAGAGTGTGGGTTATGACTGCCACTACCGTAGACTTTCCATCTTCAGATAATGATGACAGTACTAAGACCATTCGAGAAAATTGTTGGAGAGATTAGCCCGAAGATTTTAGGTATTAAGATTGCGAAGTGGTTATGTGAGAGTTTGTGGTATGTTAGGAAAGGCTGACTTACTTTTACCAAGAACTGGATAGAGCGAGTGTATTGCTTGCGGTATCGCGGGTGAAGCTATGTCAATGTTCTGGAGTGGAGTGTAAAGAAAATCAAGCAAGGAAGAAACTGGCGGGCTTGGAAGCTCCAAGACGCCCTTCTAATCCAACTATACTCGAGTATAATCCCTCCACCCTTTGGGCTGTCCGATGTCAGGTATCTACACAATCAAAAAATGAGGACTGTGGTGTATTATCTATCTCGTCCTATCAGTATGCTGGCATTACCTCCCGGAAGTACAGACTTTACCGTTAGGAACACATGTAAGCATTGCTCATACCCGCTGCCTGAAAACTTATAGGATTTATACAAAAAGCATCCCGTTTCCAAATAAGTACCCAGTGTACACACTTAACAAAGTCAACACTCCGTACAAAATTTAACATCCATGCCTGTCATGCTTTTCATGTCCTCAAGGATTGCCCATAGTGGGGTCACAGCCACCCAGCGCGGAACATGCGACTCATTCTTGGCAACCACAAGCCCAAGAGCTTCCAACGAATCACCCATCCCGAACACCAGAGCACCTGAGTCACCATCATCCACAAAGGGACTACTTTCTGAGCTCCCAGAGGAAGACACAATTGCTACTTCTTCCGTTATAAAGCCATCCTCCCAGGTGACGACACCAACATGATTTACCCTACCCTCCGTTTGGTTTGTTGTTCTCCCGATTTTCCATACTGTGGTCCCAGGCTCCAGCAAACCCATTCCACAAACCTTCTCATTCGTAAAGGTGTCGCTGGTAGTGAGTCGATTTCCGTGGATTCTGTTTGGTTAGTACCATAAATACTAATAAGAAATTGAAATTACTTACCTTGTATTACAAGCTTCAAATAATGCCCAGTCTAGCCGTGAGGATACCATGTCACTCTTCACTGATAGCTCCTGCTTCTCTTGGTATCGCAATTTTTCGTTATGCTTTTTCAAGATCAGAGATCTGTGTTCTGCCTTCGCTACCAAAATCCCAAGGTCAGGTCCAACCAGCTTTACCCTGGTCCCGTCATAAAGCTCAACTCCATCATTATCTGATAGTTCAACATATTTCTCCCTTAAGAAATCAACTTCATCTTCACGACTCTTCAGTTTGCAAACGCTTCTTCGAGATTTCGGACAATGTTTGGTATATGGGATGATTGTATCAAGTCGGGCCATAATTTCTGCACTGCTCGGTGACACAACACTGGAACCAATATCACACTCTGGAAGACAATGTCCGCATGTTATGCCCCACTTCCTTCCATCATCTGTCGCTAACCAACCCCCAAAACTGCCTGCTTCCAGCATGGAATATTTTCCTCCAAGAGAAATGCATGAAAGTCCTACTTTCTCCTCGTGGTTCACACACCTGCGCCATGTGGTTGGTGCCTGCATGGTTCGTACTGCCTTGTCCCTGACAACGAGGAGTGGAATATTCGCGATAGCCTCTGGTAATATGATAGATCCGATTTGCCCCGGTTCCGGAAATCCAAACAGTATTGTTGGAACTGTTATCTCGTTTAGTTTTCCGCTATGCCGTAGAATTGTCCCATAGCTGCCATGTTGTTTGGAGTCTTCCAAGAGGACATGAATGAATTCAAGCGCGACGTTTATTGCTTCCGAGGGGAGCTCTCCGGGAAGCAAAGCTTCATAGCCAGCTACCCCGTAGGTCATATGGCGGTCCATGGTGCCGTCAGTTGTGGTAATTTGGTACACTGGTGCATAGATCAGAGCGTGGACCTTAAGATTAAACAAGGATGCAAGGTATATCTCTTACCGGTTCTGTCAACTTCCTTAACAATTTGAGTCGTAACGAGTTTCTAGCCCTGTTTTGACTGCTCTTTCTCACACTGATAATTCAGGGCTTTCAGGCCGACCACACACTCAGGATCCATCACTTGTACAGGGTGGGGTGGAAGGTATAAAAGACTATTAAAAGTTCGTCAAAGAAAAATAAAATTTAATGGACAGTGTTTGCGTTAGGGAGAGGTTGCATTCTGTTAGTGCCCCTTCGCTGCTTTCTAAATATAATTTACCATAATATTATGATGTCAGCAGTGGCCTTGGATGGGGAATGTGTGACTGCGGCGGGACAGCTTTCTCTAGCTTCTAAGTTCAGCAGAGCATTCACCCAAGAGAGACTGGTATTGCAGCCCGTACCCGGTACCTGCACTGGTGCCATCACAACTGGCGATTTTTGTTTCCTCTCTCTGCTTTTGTTTGTCCCCCTTTCCATTGAATACACATCCCCATGTTGTACCGGTATGTGTCCTTGTCCCTGAATTATTTCCTTCCATCGCCGGGAACCGAAACCCTGGACAGAAGGGTAGCCTTTCGGGGTATTCCTCCTTGTTTGTTCTATATACCTGCAAAAGCTACTTGTGTCCTATTTCAAATCCAACTCTTCCCCCGTGAAGACGGAGGGTATCATACTACGGGCTACCCAAAAGCCGTCCTTGGCTCCCCTAGAGACCTTTTATCCAGCAAGCGTCCACAGACCTCTACCTGTCTCCTCTCATCTGCCCCTTGACGCAGCCACTACGGTACCGGTAGTGTACAAAATGTATTGGAACTTAAAGAACCTAAGACATCTAAGCTTTATCTACCTATCGCTGCTATCTTTGATACTTCTCGAGTACGGAATTGACTTCTGTCACCTCCTCCACTATAGTCTCCCTACGATTACAATATTTCCTGTGTTCGCTCATGACTTTACCCCTCCTTTCATCTTTTTTCCTTTTTCCTTTTTCCTTCCTCTACAGTACTCGTGATAAATATTGACTATTTTCTACTTTCAGTACTGTTGGTTTTGTGGTCATGACGGACGTTGCCTCTTAGTTTTAGTTTTATGATGGTCAGACGGAATATCTTGGTTTGTCATGGTGTTCCATATTTTTGTCCAAACGGATTTCTACTACACTAAACCCTACCACTCTATATTGCCTGACCCTTTTATAAAAGGGCGGTTTTCCAGCGCCTGTCTTCCCTAGGGACAAGGGCAGACGAGAGCTGACAACGAAAACGACAGCGAGATCCTCCTTGGCGTGAAGGAGGACAACGAACACGACCACGACGTTAATTGATTGCTTTTCTTCCTTCTTGTTCTTTCTACCTTGTGAACTTTGCAAACTTTGGCGAATACTTCCTGATCGCGGACGTTGGACTGAAAGTGAACTCGCATACCCATCTCATCGCGTACGAAGGCCTCGATTACCTTCCCTGTTGGTAGCTGCTGGTAAGTGAAGCTTGGCTAGTAGCTCCTCCACCTCCCTGACCCCATATAGTTCCTTCAATACCCTGGGTGTGTGGGGGAAGCGGTTGCTTTACTGGGGATGGGTAAATGGGACGTGCAGGCTGATTGACAGGATAACACAGCAATCGCCGAAGGTAGGTCGCTAGGAGGTCACATTCGGAGAGCGTGAGGAGCCGGTGGAGCAAAGCGACTCTAATCTCAGCACAGCTGACACCATGTATGGCCGAACACCGCTCTTCTGGGCTGCCTGGAACGGACATGAGGAAGTCGTGAGGGTATTGCTCGAACGGAACGATGTCAATCCCAACGCGGTTGACGAAGATGACAGAACACCGCTCCACGGGGCTGTCGAGAACGGGCATGAGGGAGTCGTGAGGATACTGGCGGAGCAAAGCTGTGTCAATCTCAACACAACTGACAACGTGTATGGCCAAACACCGCTCTCCTTGGCTGCCGAGAATGGACATGAGGGGGTAGTGAAGATACTACTCGAACGGGGTGACGTCAATCCCAACACAGCTGATGAAAATGGCCAAACACCGCTCTCTTCGGCTGCCGAGAATGGATATGAGAGAGTGGTGAGTATACTACTCGAACGGAGTGACGTCAATCCAACACATCTAATGAAAATGGCCAAACACCGCTCTACTTGGCTACCGAGTATGGGTATGAGGGGGTGGTGAGGATGCTGCTCGGACGGAACGACGTCAATCCCGACACAGCTGACGAAGGTGGCCGAACACCGCTCTCTTCGGCTGCCGAGAATGGATATGAGAGAGTTGTGAGGATACTGCTCGAACGGGGTGACGTCAATCCCAACACAGTTGATGAAAATGGCCAAACACCACTCTACCTGGCCGCCGAGAATGGGCAAGAGGGAGTGGTGGGGATACTACTAGGACGGAACGACGTTGACCTCGACACAGCTGACATTTGTGGGGCGACACCACTCTCGAGGGCTGCGTCGAATGGGCATAAGGGAGTCGTGAGGATGATGCTAGAACGGAACGAAGTCAACCCCAACACAGTTAACAAAGATGGCCGAACACTGCTCTCGTGGGTCGCCGAGAATGGGCGCGAGGGAGTTGTGAGGATACTGCTCGAACGGAGTGACGTCAACCCCAACACAGCTGACGATGATGGCCGAACACCGCTCTCGTGGGCTGCCGAGGGCGGGCGTGAGGGGGTGGTGAGGATGCTACTAGGACGGAACGACATCAACCCCAACACAACTGACGAAGATGGCCGAACACCGCTCTCCTGGGCTGCCGAGAATGGGTTAAAGAAGATCGTGAGGATACTACTAGAACGAAACGACATCAATCTCGACATAGCCGACAACAATGGCCAAACAGCGGCCTCGTGGGCTGCCCAGAATGGGCATGACAGAATTGCAGAGCTACTACGAAACCGGGCAGTACCTACTCCCAGATATGTAGCAAGCCTACAACCAACAAACACCTGCTCTCCTGAGCCGTCCGAGTCATCTGAACCCCCCTCCAAAAGGATCCGCAGGTTCTAACACCCAATGATAAATCCCACTTAAATACTCCTCTCAACAATGCAAAAAAAAACTTGACGAAGCACAATCCTAAGCCCGCCACAGGCAGTTCTCCCCACGGGGACCGACAGGCCATCGCAGATGCCAACTCCCCAGCCCCATCCCCCTCCACACTCCTTATTCTATCATTTGCGTCCCGTTCAACCAACTTTGTATATACCCATAGTCCGTTACTGCCTTTGCATATCCCCTTCTTTTTATATGTACACCCTTTTGATTTGCCTTTTGCTCGTCACGCCCATTGAGTTAGGTTATCCCATATCCGTCCATGATTAATTCTGTATGTACTAGTAGCACGATACCACGGCCGTAGTGCACGAACCGGCCCGGATAACACTGAAAGAGGGAAAAAAAAACTGTGTGTATTACATGTGCAGTTAGGCTACCGGTGCTCCTTGCACTGCCATAGGGAGTGTGGGAAGTTCCGGTAGGGGAATATCATATAGTACTGAAATATGTTACGGTAATTGTGCCCTTTTTTTTTTTTTTTTTACACAAAAAGATAATTTCCAGAACCTGAGGAGGACTTTGTATTTGGGGAAAGGCTATTTTGCGTCGGAGGGGGTGTATAGTGCGTCGATGGGTAGGTAGGAATCACTGGATTCGAATTGGGGTTTACTGTACCGGTAGTTGTTTCGGTTTACAGTATTATCTAATTGACATCCCCCATTAAGGTTGAAATATTGCGTGAAATAGCATTTAGGACCATCCTCTTGATTGGGGAGATACCTCAAGGGTATTTATAAGGCTTCATGGTGCTACGTACCCTATATCGTTGAATTATGTTTATAGGTTTTTATCGATCCTCACTAGAGAGTTTGCGCAAGGAGACCTAGGTGGCAGGAAAACAGGTTATTTTCTGTTAACCTAAAAGTCTTAGACACCCAGGTGGGTAGCTAGACCTGGAAGAAGTGTAAAATAGGGCTTTTCAGACCTAAAGAAATCACATCACTGCAGAACAACAAGTCAGCAGCAGCACAGCTCCCTTTTTACATTTTATTAAAAGATTTTAGTGATGATAAAATTGGGCACTCAGCAGCAGATTATCACCTGTTCTATCAGTCAGTATTGTTAGTGCCCAACTGTGTGGCCGGGAATACTGATTTGGGCAGGGAACGAATTTGAAGGCAATGCGACATTACCCTGCTCAATCCACCATCATCTAGCTACCAAGCTACCTACACCTATTGCGCAAACTCATTCGCACCTAGGTCCATTTCCTATTAACCGCCACCGAGGTCCCCATGCGCAAACCCTCTGCTTACAATGTATGTATTACAGTGGCGGTTAGCATTTTATGGGGTTAGACTGATGGCTGTCGGTGTCTCTGGGAGAAATATTTCTATTACCGGTGCTCGCCCGTCTTTGCCAAGAAGCCCTCACTAAATATCTGGCAAAGAGGCGCTAGTATCATATAAAAGGGCAGTTTTCCAGCACCTGTCTTCCCTGAGGACGAGAGCAGAGAGCTGACAACGAAGGCGGCAGCGAGATCCTCCTTGACGAGAAGGAGGACAACGAACACGACTACGACGTTAATTGATTGTTCTTTCTACCTTGTGAACTTTGCAAACTTTGGCGAATACTTCCTGATCGTGGACATTGGACTGAAAGTGAGCTCGCATACCCATCTAATCGCGTACGAAGGCCTCGATTACCTTCCCTGTTAGTAGCTGCTAGTAAGTGAAGCTTGGCTAGTAGCTCCTCCGCCTCCCCGACCCCACATAATTCCTTCAATACCCCGGGTGTGGGGGGAAGCGGTTGCTTTATTGGAGATGGGTAAATGGGATATCCAGGCTGATTGCCAGGATGACACAGCAATCACCTGGGTCACTGGGAGGTCGCATTCTGAGAGCGTGAGGAGCCGGTGGAGCAAAGTGACTCTAATCTCAACACAGCTGACACCATGTATCGCCGAACACCGCTCTTCTGGGCTGCATGGAATGGACATGAGGAAGTCGTGAGGGTACTGCTCGAACGGAACGACGTCAATCCCAATGCGGTTGACAATTATGGCCGAACACCGCTCCACGGGGCTGTCGAGAACGGGCATGAGGGAGTCGTGAGGATACTGGCGGAGCAGAGCGGTGTCAATCCCAACACAACTGAAAACATGTATGGCCGAACACCTCTCTCCCTGGCTGCCGAGAATGGAGATGAGGGAGTTGTGAGGGTACTGCTCGAACGGAGTGACGTCAATCCCAACACACCTGATGAAGATGGCCAAACGCCGCTCTACCTGGCTGTCGAGAATGGGCATGAGGAGGTGGTGAGGGTGCTGCTGGGACGGAACGACGTCAATCCCGACATAGCTGTCAAACATGGTCAAACACCGCTCTACCTGGCCGCCAAGAATGGGCATGAGGAGGTGGTGAGGATACTGCTGGGACGGAACGACGTCAATCCCAACATAGTTGACAAACATGGTCAAACACCGCTCTCTTTCGCTGCTGAGGATGGGGATGAAGAAATAGTGAGGATACTGCTGGGACGGAGCGACGTCAATCTTAACACAACTGACAACGTGTATGGCCAAACACCGCTCTCCTTAGCTGCCGAGAATGGACATGAGGGAGTGGTGAGTATACTGCTCGAACGGAGTGATGTCAATCCCAACACACCTGATAAAGATGGCCAAACACCGCTCTACCTGGCTGCGCAAAATGGGCATGAGGGAGTCGTGAAGATACTGCTAGAACGGAACGACGTCAATCCCGAAAGAGCTAACCAACACAACAAAACACCGTTCTCGGCGGCTGCGCTGCGGGAGCATGAGGGAGTCATGAAGATGCTACTAGAACGGAACGAGGTCAACCCCAACACAGCTGACGAAGATGGCCGAACAACGCTCTCCTGGGCTGCCGGGAATGGGTTAAAGAAGATTGTGAGGATACTACTAGAACGAAACGACATCAATCTCGACATAACCGACCACAATGGCCAAACAGCGGCTTCGTGGGCTACCCAGAATGGGTTTAACAAAATTGCAAAGCTGCTACGAGACCGGGCAGATTTCACTCCCAGATATCCAGCAAGCCTACAACCAACAAACACCTGCTCCCCCGAACTGTCCGAGTCACTGAACTCCCCTCCAAAAGGATCTGCAGGTTTTAACACCTAACGATAAATCCCACTTAAATACCCCTCTCGACAATACAAAAAATCTGACAGAGCACAATCCTAAACCCGCTACAGACAGTTCTCTTCACGCGGACTGACAAGCCATCGCAGACGCCAAACCCCCACACACACCTCTTATTCTATCTATCATTTGCGTCCCGTTTACCCAATTTTGTATGCATTTGCAGTCCGTCACTGCTTTTGCATACCCCCCTTCTCTCTATATGTACACACTTTTAATTTGTCATTTGCTCGTTCCGCCCATTAGGTTAAGTTATTCTATGTGTCAATGATTAACACCGCATGGACTAGTAGTAGATACCACAGCAGTAGTGTACTGTACAAGCCGGCCCGGGTAACACTGAAAGAGGGAAAACAAAACTGTGTGTATTACATGTGCAGTTAGGCTACCGGTGCTCCTGGCACCGCCATAGGGAGTGTGCGAAGCCCTGGTGTGGAAATGCCATGTATAGTACCGAATTGTGTCACCACTTCTTGTCCAAAAGGGCAATTTCCAGAATTTGAGGAGGAGGACTTTGTGTTTGGGGAAAGACTATTTTGCATTGGGTTGTATGTGGATGGGTAGGCAGGAATCACTCGAATTGAATCGGGGTTTACTGTATCATAGTTGTTTCGGTTTATTATCTAATCGACATCCCCTATTAAGGTCGAATATTACATACCAGTAGAAGTTCACAACGAGTAGTTCTAAGTGGGGAGGGAGTTGGATTTTTCATGCCTAAGCTACGATATCTACCATATTTGATCCACCATATATCGGGACATAGTGCACATGCATAGAACACGAAGCCAAGCTCATCAACCCGTCACCACAGTAGAGGCTCTGATTATGTGGAACAACGATTACGAGTACCAATGATACATGCCCATTCTTAGAGTAGTCTAGAGTTCCGAGTTCGTGCTCGCACTTGCGTCGCTGGCTCGGTATTCACTATTTTAGGTACCGTACATACTATAGATAATTTCACCTAGTCCAGGTCTGACAGGCCGTTGAAGGTTATTGTGGTCAATCAAGATAAAGTGCACTACCGATGTAGTGAAATAGACTTGTTTCTAGAGATCATCCTATCATACCAGCAGAACTCGCTGATGGAGGTAGTACAAAAAAAAAACCCTGTATCATAATTGAAGAGAGGATAACACACAGTATAACTTTTCATCCCTCCTTCCTTCCAATAGACTGCTAGAGAAACAGGGCCTTAGAGCTGCTTACGCGGCAGCCCTATCACGAACAAAGACATAGTAGGGGCTCAGAGCGGCCTCATAACTGGGAGAGATAAATTTCTTAGCTAAATGTATGAAAGAAGGTTATGAAAGCTCGTTGTGGGAAATTGCCTTCGAGGTAAAAAACAAAATCTTAGAGAAATTCCAGCAAAAACAGCCATTTCAAACTCGACAGCATTGCGTGAAATAGCATTTAGGACTAACCTCTTAATCGGGGAGATAACTCAAGGGTATTTATAGGGCTTGATGGTGCTACGTACCCTAGGTCGTTGAATTGTGTTTGTAGGTTTTACCGATACCCTCACTTGTGTATTACAGTGGCGGTTAGAATTTTATGAGGTTAGACTAGAGGACTGTCATCGAGAGAGTCTCTGGGAGAAATGTTTCTACAAGTATGATACTAGAACAGCGCTCACGCGTCGTTGCCAAGAAACCCTCACTAAATATTCGGCAAAGGCGCGCTAGTACAGTATAAAAGGGCTGTTTTCCAGCACCTGCCTCCCCTGAGGACAAGAGCAGACAAGAGCTGACAACGAAAACGGCAGCGAGATCCTCCTTAACGAGAAGGAAGGCAACGAACACGACCACGGCACTAATTGATTGCTTTTCTTCCTTCTTATTCTTTCTACCTTGTGAACTTTGCGAACTTTTGCGAATACCCCCCGACCGCAGGCACCGGACCGAAAGTGAACTCGCGTACCCGTCTGATCGCGTACGAAGGCCTCGAT
>QOVD01001148.1:0-12281 GCA_003521225.1 Tuber microsphaerosporum
ATAAAGGCTCAGGATGGGGAAAAGGCCAAGCTTGCGATTGCCACTCTCACCTGGATCTGTCATTCGGAACGGCCGTTACAAGTAGAGGAGCTGTGCCATGCGCTAGCAGTCGAGATAGAAGACACGGATTTTGATCCTGAAAATGTTCCCGCGATAGCCACATTGCTAGACTGCTGCCAAGGCCTGATCACAGTCGACTCTGAGGCTTCGACTGTACGGCTAATCCACCACACGGTTCAAGAGTACCTTTGCAGTCATCCAGGTCTCTTCAGTAAACCTCACTCGATACTTGCAGAAACCTGCTTAACCTATCTGAACTCCCAATAGATCAATAACCTCTCGCCCCATTCTCCCCCAGACCACCGAAGCATTCCATTCCTCAAATATTCAGCGAGATATTGGGGAACACATATGAACAAGGATCTCTCAGACCATGCGAGGGCCCTTGCGCTAAAGCTCTTGAATCAATACGAAGATCACATATCCGCTGTATCACTTCTGGAGCAGGTATTTGATCCTAAACATAGCGGACTCATCACTCTTTCCCCGCTGTTCTCCGGACTGCACTGCGCATCGTTCTTCGGGGTCGTCGAACTTGTGACTATATTGATAGATGCTGAAGGTTGCGAGGTCGACCAACAAGACTGTACAAGTAGAACGCCACTCACATGGGCGGCTAGAAATGGACACGAAAAAGTGGTCAAGATTCTGCTAGAGCAGAAGAATGTCGACCTCAATCGCCCAGATATGTATGACCGAACACCGCTCGTGTGTGCTGCTATTGAGGGACACGAAGGAGTGGTCAAGATCCTGCTGGGGCAGGAAAATGTCGACCCCAATCGCCCAGATAAGGGTGGTGATGGGCCACTCGGATGGGCTGCTATCAAGGGATATGAAAGAGTGGTCAAATTATTGCTAAAATGGAGAAATGTCGACTTAAATCGCCCTGATATGTATGATCGAACACCACTCGGGAATGCCGCGATTGAGGGACACGAAGGAGTGGTCAAGTTATTGTTGGAGCAGCAAAATGTCGACCCCAATCGCCCAGATGGGGATGGTGATGGACCACTCGGGTGTGCTGCCGTCCGTGGACACGAGGGAGTGGTCAAGTTATTGCTGGGACGAGAAAATGTCGATCCTAATCACCGAAATAAGAATGATCGAACACCACTCGTGTGTGCTGCTATTAAGGGACACGAAGGAGTGGTCGGGATACTACTGGAGCAGGAAAATGTGGACCCCAATCGCC
Organism: Tuber microsphaerosporum; assembly: GCA_003521225.1. Lineage (NCBI taxonomy): Eukaryota > Fungi > Ascomycota > Pezizomycetes > Pezizales > Tuberaceae > Tuber > Tuber microsphaerosporum. The sequence goes on from QOVD01001148.1 coordinate 1,253, forward strand.
CAGATGAGGATGGTGATGGACCACTCGCGTGCGCTGCTATCTACGGACACGAGGGAGTGGTCAAGTTATTGCTGGGACGGGAAAATGTCGATCCTAATCACCGAAATAAGAATGATCGAACACCACTCGTGTGTGCTGCTATTAAGGGACACGAAGGAGTGGTCAAGATACTACTGGAGCAGGAAAATGTCGACCCCAATCGCCCAGATAAGGATGGTTGTGGACCACTCGCGTGCGCTGCTATCAACGGACACGAGGGAGTGGTCAAGTTATTGCTAAAATGGAGAAATGTCGACTTAAATCGCCCTGATATGTATGATCGAACACCACTCGGGAATGCCGCGATTGAGGGACACGAAGGAGTGGTCAAGTTATTGTTGGAGCAGCAAAATGTCGACCCCGATCGCCCAGATGAGGACGGTGATGGACCACTCGGGTGTGCTGCCGTTCGTGGATACGAGGGAGTGGTCAAGTTATTGCTGGGACGAGAAAATGTCGATCCTAATCACCGAAATAAGAATGATCGAACACCACTCGTGTGTGCTGCTATTGAGGGACACGAAGGAGTGGTCAAGATACTGCTAGAGCAGGGAAATGTCGACCCCAATTGCCCAGATAAGTATGGTAAAGGGCCGCTCGAGTGGGCTGCTATCAAGAGGCACGAAGAAGTGGTCAAATTATTGCTGGAACGAGAAAATATCGACCCCGATCGCCCTGGAAGGATGGCCGAACGCCACTCGGATGGGCTACTATCAACAGATATGATGGAGTGGTCAAGCTCCTGCTAAGATTGGAAGATGTTGACTCAAGCCTAGATACGGATGATCGAACACCACTTAAGTAGGCTACTATCCATGGATATAAAGGAGTGGTCAAGCTAATGCTGCGATTAGAATGTGTCGACCCGATAATTTAGACGAACACGGCGGCCCACCACTCTATCATACTTTTAGGAGGGGATATGGAGGAGTAGCCAAGCTACTGCAAGCCCAGTGTTCGCAAGCGGCCAGTCCGGCTTTAAAGGCCTATCTGACCGGGCCTGGCCGGAGTGCAGATATCTGCAGACTTTCGAGTGATATGGTGTGATTTGAACAGGATCCGGGGACAAAGCGTCGGCCGTAAAATGAAACGAAACGCCAAACATCGGGGCTGTGATCGCCATAACTGTGGGGAGGTTCTTCCGTTTTCCTCTGTGCGCTTCCGCTTCCCACCGGATGAATCCTACGCGCATATCAACAGCCTTTGTGTGCAGGATTTATGGATATGCTGAGTGCGCCCGCGGCATGAGTAATATCCTAGGAACGCGTTTTTTTACTTTTTTGTATTGAAAGGAGAAATATGGGTAGGATTTAAAGAAAATCTTCGTGAAGGTCAGACTATATCGTAATTCATTTACCAGGCAGACCCCTAATTCACGCCTGTAACCTAAAAACTTTAACTTTCCACCTCTCCTAGGTGACATAAGTGCCGTATTCTATCGTTCTATACTAGGAGGAAAAAAGATAATTAAGAGTAAACCGAGAGCTCTACCCCAAGCAAGTGCTCTCAACACCCCAGTAATAGGAAACAGTCTAAAGTAGTCAAAAAATATCTGTGTGGTCAAAGTTCCACATTAACTTATGTGATAGAAAATAACATCAGCAGTTAGCAGAGAAATTCCCCACGGCAATCGCCTTTCCCTCCCTACTTTTCCCAGCTTCTACCGATCCTTAAAACAGCATCATAGGAAAAAATTGGAGGTTTTACGCGGGGTAGTTGAAGGGAGGGTGCCGTTCCTACAAGTATAATAATATAGAAAAACCACCGGAGTTGAGGGGTGTGGTTCTGATTTTCAAGGATTAGTTGGACCTGCATACCATACTGATAGTAAAGTATCGGCAGGGATGGGGTTCTGTGCGTTCGCAAGGCAAATGAACTCGCGAAGAAAAAAGTTTTTACGTTGTTGGTTTTGGCGGGGGGGGGGCTTTACCTGAGAGTGATGAAATAGAGGGTAGACATTAGGGCATTAACGACCTTGACCCTCATCGGCAAAACAAAAGTGGTTCGCCAGGCATTTTTTTTAATGCCTGACTACATCCACTTGGCGACGATTCGAACATGCGGTGGTCCCTGCTTCAAATTAATACGGGGCCAGTTACTTAGTCATTAGACCATATGAACCGGCCGATAATCACCTCTTCCCTTCGAATTTTAAGTGTGATCCTCCTTTAAACCGGACATCTTTCCAAAAAAAAAATTCCGATAACAATATAAAGCGATGCACTTCTTATCCCCTGCAGTGTTGGTGGTGCCGAATTTCCCTACATCACACTAGGGTGGAAACTAAAAAAAACTGGTTCCGCAATTTTCTAGAAAGTGGTATCAAAAGCAGTTCAGGTCAAGTTATGATGCAGATCTTTTTCCACTAACAGGAGCATTAAACCTGATATGAGAGCGATGTTACCAGCTGTCGTGAGGTAATGCGCCTGTCGATATTTACTAACCAACTTTAAGAGTCATGTGATAGCATTCCACCTAAGTGAGGTTGAATCTGCCAATCAAAGAAATACGCCAATTTCATTAGTGTCTCTTTTGCACGATGTAGGGAAATTCGGCACTATCAACACTGCAGGGGATATTAGGCGTGCGGGGAAAGGGAATAAGAAGATACCGTTCGACATATATGGTATCTGTACTACTGTTGGCCGATCATGATTCATAGCCTGTAAGGGAGATAAGAAACTGCTCTGGCTAAGGGTACATGGGAAGATTATTTCGGAAACGTGATATTAATATAATTCCTTCGTGAAGCTTGGCCAGTTCCTCCCTTTCCTTATCTTCATAGATCTTCACTCGATAAACCATTTCAGTTCATCGATATTGCCTTGGCGTGCAAACTGAGTAATTGTGCAACAAGCCCTGGACTTTGGAATGTTTTTTTCGCTGATAAGCACTATAACTTAATTTAAGCGTGAGTATAATTACAAGTATGATAAACACCGCAGTTCACCCCGTGGTTCTATGGTGTCCTAAGCGGTCGTGCGGCCGCATGCCGTCACTTAGTTACAGCTTTATTCGCCCCCAATATACCTTCATTCCCCCCTCTTTAACTGAGCAACTTCCCCGCTCTTAAGGGAAAAACAAGATTCAAGTGTCCAAAAATGATTTCACTCAAAGACAAAAACGTCCTCATAACCGGCGGCTCCAGAGGTCTTGGGGCTGCAACAGCCCGCGCCTTTGCAAAGGAAGGTGCAAATATCTTGGTAAACTATATCAACGATGAAGCCAGTGCTGCAAATGTGGCAGCAGAGATATCAGACAAGTACGGGGTCAAGGTGGATATCGTGCAGGGCGACGTCGGCGCCGAAGAGAACTGCGTGAGGATAGTGAATAAGTGCATTGCACTGTTCGGGGGTGTGGACGTTATCGTTTCTAACGCTGTTTGCTCAATGATACCCCGCCGAAGGCTTGAAGTGATTGAGTGCTAATTGGTAATGTCAACAGGGCTGGACGAAGATTAGTGATTTCGGAGATTTGAATGCGTTGAGTGAGGCTGAGTGGGATAAAGTTACCATTCTAGTCACTGTTTTTGATTGCCGAAAGAGTTTCTGATAAGGTGCAATAGTGTTGGGCGGTAAACGTAAAAGCGAATCTCTACCTGTTCCGCGCCGCCTCAGAATCTTTTAATGCAAACCCCGACGGTGGCTCATTCCTCATTTCATCCTCCATTGCCGCAATCTCCCCTTGCGGTAGTGCAATGGGGTACTCAGTATCTAAAGCAGCTGGTTTACACCTTATGCGGAGTCTTGCGCAGACCCAGGGGCCAAAGATCAGAGTTAATGCGGTACTTCCGGGCTTGTTGTTGACGGATTGGGGGAAAAAGTTCGGGCCGGAGAGGATCGAGGAAACAAAGGAGATGGTGCCTCTGAAAGACTGTGTGGGTTTTTCTTCTATTTTTTTTTCTCCTTTCTCACCTTTTTCCATTGGAAACTTTCCGGGGAAGATAGCTGACGTGGGATGGGGGCCCCCACCGGTAGGCGACTGTGGAAGAATGCGCGGACGCATTTGTGCTCATGGCTAAGAGTAGCACTATGACGGGGGCTAGCTTGAAAATTGGTAAGTAAAGAATATCATGTGTGGCTAGTGCAAGGGGCGAATAGAAGTTAATCCCAGGGTAGATGCGGGGTTTATACCTTAGGTTCAGAGGGGGATATGGGAGTAGGCATTTTTTTCACCGCAGGTCTCGTTTAGAAACAGCTTGGGAAAAATTCGCCAATCAAGTAGACTCTCGATGATTTGAACGATTCCTAGTGATCGTAGATACTCTCTGGATGGCTTCCCGAGGAGCTTCGTCTTGCTCCTACGATTTCCTATGGTTTAGCAGACTCTTGGGTCTGGAAAATGTAATCAGATACTTTACTTGCTCCATCCCGCGTGCTTGGAAATTGACTGGTCTAAGCTCTCTTTAAGCTAAATGCAAGTATCTCACTAGGGAATTTCGTGCGTGGGTGGTGTTTTCGTAGAGAAGAAGGGGGTAATATTGACGTGAGGCGAGAGGAATTCTAACGGTCACTCAAAAGTCCTGCAAACATTTTGTAAGGATTATAAGCCACCGAGCCTGATCACCTGTTGCAGCTCAGATCCTTCAATTGCTGCTCAGTTTCCGACGACCGACAAGAGTACCGGTAGAGTAAAAGCAGCAGCCTAGTAGAATACTCCGGGGGTGTCGACAAATGTCGGAAAAGGTGAACCTACAGTATCTCCTTACACTTAAATCCACAGGCAGTGTCCAGTGAGAGGTGCAAGGATTCCAAACTATTCGTTAGTGGTTGCGAGAATGGTATAACGGGGAAAGGATTTCCAATGTTTAATCGGCATTCTTGGGCTAATGAAGCTGCCATCACCTAGGCGGGCAGGAAGCCAACCTCGATAGTCCGGATATAATTTCGTGTGAGTATCAGTGACATTGATACCCACCCTAGAGAAACTAGTAATCCTAGTCGCAAAGATCTAGGCCCGGCCTTAAGTTAGGTATGGCCTTATGATACCACGCAGGATTCTAACAAAAGCCGCTACTGCCGCTCCCCCTTGCTAACCTGGGTATCCTGAGCCAAGCATTAGCGAGATGCATAGCTCCCCGTATGACCCTCACAGATCGAGTTCTCTCTTGGTATCGACAGCGAAAAACCGGGTTGAGTATCCAAATAATTAGGTGCTAATTCAACACGCATATGCAATGTACTTGTGGTCTTAGTCAATCAAGTCGCCTCTCCGTACTTTCCAAGGTGTACTCCGGAGTTCATATTACAAGGTTACATTACAAATCAATACTCTGAGTGATTTAGGCAACATTATTTACGATAAACTAAGTGCATTTTGATAGGGATAAGAATAAAAACATACCCAAAGACAGGTGGTAGTGGAGGGAAGTGAGTAGGAATAATAAATAAGAACGGAGCTACAATAATATTATTATTAGCGCTAATAAAGATTCCTTCAATCTTGCCGAGGCGCTCTCACCAAACACGGTGAAGAATTTACAATTGTTTCGCAAAATCAAAGTTGAGTCTCGGTGCCGGAATGTCTCGCTCGGACCCTTGTTCTCGCCCCAAGTACCGGTATTAGATTAACTGGGTTGCTCAACCATATGTGCAAGACGTTATGATAATTCGGAAATACGGGGCTGCGTGGGGTGTGCAAAGAGGCTCTGCTCGATTAATGCGGTCGCACGGTCAGTGCAGGCGGTCGATGGAGGGATTCGGGTAGAAGCGGGTAGAAGCGGGTAGAAGCGGGGGGCTGGTGTAGTCTGCCCCCGTGGTAGTTAGGTTGTCGCCCCTGTTCACCTCATCGTCATCGAAACTCATTCCCACACGTAAGCCACAACTCAAATCTACAATTTTTAGAGATTCTGTGGCTTCTAAGAAAAATGATTGAGGGTTCGGTTTATTTGCTTGTGGTGTGGACAAGGATGACAAACTCACCCTTCTCACCTTCCGGCATCATAAAGCTCGATCTTTTGCATGCAAAACTGACAGATCATTTGAAAAACTTGGCGCGCCAAAATGCGCTTTTCCAGTCCCGAGGCTGAATGGTTATTTGCCGGATATTTTATTCTTGAGGCTCCGCAGCCGCGGCGGCCAGATGTTTCGGTTGCGGAAGAGCCACGAGCCCTTGGGGTCGGGGGTTACGAGGGTATCGTGGGTTTTGTCGTGTCCTCTTTGAGGTTGTGTTAATAGAACTACGCTCTACAGCCCTGCACTCTAATCCCTCCTATTTAACCATCCTCCGAATTATAACATCTCGACACCTCCAGAGCGACCCCATGTGACCCAGCATCCCCTACAATGTCTTGGCAGAGTGGGAGTAACAGGAAAAAAGGCGGAGCGCGAAGATCTACAAAACGTTGAAAACAAATACCAATGCTTAACCAGCCGGCGACACTTGGTGAAATCTGGTAAGGGAGAAGGGAGGGATACCCGCAAGAATACCATTACGAGATCACTACTTTCTTGGTCCTTTTCTTCTGTCTCAAAACCCCCGCACTTGAGCCTGTGCGTGAAAATTGCTTTGAGCATACCGGTACCGGTAGATCTCCCCCCCGTACTCGAGTAAGTGCGCACTGCACATGTGCACGGGTCAGCTGGTCGACATAACGAGTGACATCGTATGATTGGATATGAACCCTGTCTGGTTACACAAGCCGCGTATGATAGGTGTTCACATAAACTCCGGTCTCCCGGCCTCATCCCTTGACCATCTCCTTTTCACCAAACTTCCAGGTGCAAAGAAACGAAAAGATAGGAGAGAAAACAGTGAGAAAGAAATCAGGAAAAAGAAGGAAGATTAACCTGTTACCTCCCACCGGTCCACCCTATTCGGCTAGGAGAGATCTATCTACTGTTACCTCCACTGAATAAATCCGATAGGGTCCTACGCGGTGGAGCAAAGGGCGTAGAAGACCAAAAAAAAAAAAACGTTTTAGATTACCAGACATACGAGTGGATCTTTTCCAAATTTATTCGTGGAGAAAGTGCAGGGCTGCCCCGGCCTTGAGGCAGACTGTTCCGGTAATCGGGCTAATTATTGGGGGAGGGTAGGGTTGAACGGCACCTTTTTGACGGGATCCTAATACTTATTCACTTCCATTTTGCCGCGCCGTTGGTGGAGCATATATTAGAGTGCTTACCGGAATTTTGTGCTATTACCTCACAGGGCTCACATTCAGTGGCTGAGACTCTCTGCGGGCGTGTGATTGTGATTGGGTGGATTGTACTGGTACCGTACTTCTCCCAAAGCGGTCCCCAACACTACACGAGGGCTTTGTAGCTTCAGGGTCAATCTGGGGATTACTCTATTTGGAGTATTGGCGAATTGCGAGATTATAAAAAGCAGGTACGTCTTGGAAACCCCCCCGCTGTCTATACATCCTCTGTTCCTTCATATCTGGTCTTGTATATCATTCTGGAGAGTATGATACGTCATTCTATGACGCAGTGAAGAAAGCTCAACCGGATTTTTTTTATATTGGATACCTCGGTAGCTTCTGAATAGTATCTGCTGGTAGGGACGAAAAAAGCAACCATTCAGGTACCACATACATTTGTGCTCCCACTTTTCTTATCTACCATGGCCCATGCTTTTTTAACAGCATGATAATACGGCCACCTCCCCCGAGGATCTCTTTTTGGCAAACATATAGCTAACTGGAATTTGCGATCAGGTGCCGGAGCTGAGGGTGGTACGTCTCTCAAGCGGCTAAATGGTTTATACTGGTTGGGGGCGGCTACTGGCCGGGACCTGGACTTATATTGAGTCTGCTTACTTTCTTTCTAACCCAAGATGTGAGTACTTTTCAAGGCTGGTTTAAATGGGAGGCAAACCTTCTACGTGTTGCAGCCGCCAGCAGCAGGCCAAAGAATGGTGTCATGACCCTTTGGTGAGGGTACATCCTCGCCTCTTGGCTGCTGGAGGGGGGCAGAGGTATGCGGGGTAAGAGGGAGATGAGAAAGAGCGATTTTTTAAAAGGGGAGGTTATGGGATATCCAGGAGCAGCTTTTGGGAGGCGCAGGGCTCAAGCTTCTGAGTTGGGACGTTCGGAAAGCAGATCACCAGAGTGGTTGCAGCAAAACTATTTATCTAATTTTTACCGCCTTCGCAGTAGCTACTCCTCCGAGAAAGCGCACGACACAAGTTTCCCTCACTTCATGGACGTTTACGAATAACGTTCTCTCTGGCTCGATCAGGGTATGGGCCCTGGTATCTTTTGTTTCTATAGAGGGGATGAATGCTCATGATTTTCTACAGGTACAAAATCTCGAATACCAGAAAGCTGTAACAGTTTTCTATGCTGTCGGAAGTGCCTGGAGCGATAGTCAAAGGATTTCGGCTGTCTGGTCTGCTCAGGGTACGGGCGGATATGAGACATGGACTTTCTCGGGAAGAGCTACCGGTGCGACGCAGTTCTACATCGAGTATGGCGTTAGCGGAAAATCGTAGGTTTAAAAATCGTAAATTGGGTCAGCAGAGGGCTGGATACTAACACCCGACGGAATAGCTACTATGACCCCGAAAATTTCACTAATTACCAGGTTCCTGTTACTGCTGGCACAGAAACCTCGACTGCTGCTACGGCCCCCACTTCGGTTGGATCTGGTACCACGACGACGCCCACGGCCGGTACTCCAACGACCACTACAAATATTTGCATTGGCTCTGTGGAACCAAGCGCCCCCCCTGCAATTATCCCTTCCAACATCCCATCTGAACCAATCCCTACTGTCCCATCTAGGTGCAGGAATTGGAACGGGCTAGACAACTGCGCTAGTGGTGTTTACACATTCCCCATCTCTGCCGAGAGGCGACGTTGGCAGACTCCCCCGAAAGGCGGGGATGGTTACGTTGGCACATTCCAGGATTACCGTGATCTCGTCGGGTATGCCGATATCCAATATAGCTCTAACAGAACCCGAGCTGTTGTTGTTGTCAATGCTGCTAGCCGTACAGGTGGGAGTTTAACATATTCTTTCAACGGTGCTAGCCAGTCGAGCAATACCTTCCAAGTTAATTCGGGACTTGCTGGGCAGTTGGCTATAACAGTCACTGGATCGAATGGGAGCGCCCTAGTTCTCGAGCCTCTCAATTTCATCTGGCAAAATGCTCCGTTAACAGCTGCGCAGAGTACTTTCTCGGATGGGCAAAAGGGTGGTATCATCGAGTTATTTGGATGGCCGTATGACGATATCGCGAAGGAGTGCGCTTTCCTTGGAAAGGCTGGATGGATGGGTGTAAGGATTTGGCCGCCGACTGAGCACGTTTGGGGGTCACACTACTACGAGTCAGATAACCAGTTCCGACCGTGGTACCTTATTTATCAGCCTGTCAGTTACAAACTTCACTCACGCATGGGGACAAGGGCTCAGCTGCGAGCTATGATCCAGGCATGTCGCACTGCGGGTGTTCGCGTTTATGCTGATGCAGTCATCAACCACATGGTTGGTCAAGGAAATGGTGTGTTTACGTGCCCCCCGAGGAAGGGTTTAACTTCTCACTGTTTTTAGACATCCAAAACCACAGAAGTTCTAATTGTAGTACCTACTCCGGTCATAATGCCACTGACGGTTCTCCATACTTCACTTCCGGGTATGCCTCTGCCTAGCTCTAACCTATTCCCAAAGCCCTAACCTGTTTAGAAACACCTACCTTCTGAGCCCGTACACCGGCACTCGCCCCACCCTCGAGTTTCCCTCTGTTCCATATGGCCCGACGGACTTTCACTGTGAAAAAATCTTGGATTCCTGGACTGACGGGCAAATTATTACAAAAGGGTGGCTTATGGGCCTCACTGATCTGAATACCGAGAAGCCCTACGTGCAGGATAGGATAGCGGCCTACCTTGTCGACCTTCTGTCAATCGGTTTCTCTGGCTTTCGTATCGACGCAGCAAAGCATATTGGCCCCGCATCTCTAGCGCAGATTTTTGGCCGTGTAAAGACTAAGATGGGAGGCGGCATGCCCGTAGATTGGATCACTTGGCTCGAGGTTATCATGGGCGGCGAGAAAAACCTCTTGGCATGCAGCGGGGGAGAGTGGTCATGGTACACCAATCTTGACAACCAACTTAAAGCTGCTGGTCTTTCCGATGCGGATATTGCCAAGGTCAAGGTCTGGAGTTCAGATTATCCCAAGGAGATGCCCATCTGTGGTAATTGGATTATCCCTGCATCCCGCTTTGCGATTCAGAACGACGATCATGACCAACAGAATCCTGTAATTACCCCCCCTCCCCCTCCCCTCGCGACCAATACTCTTTATTCTAAGGCTATGGCTAATATTAACTAGGGTTCCTCCTCCCGCGACATGGGCGACACAGGCTCTGTCCTCATCAAAGATAAAGACGCCGCCAAACACCGCGGCTTCGAACTCCAACTCTTCTCCCGCACCGACGCCGACTGGCACATCAAGCTCGTCCTCTCCTCCTACTGCTTCATGGACAACGGTGCCTCCGGATTCCCCGACGGACACTCTGACTGCTCCTTATACACCGGGGACCAGGCTATCTCTAGATGTCTTGGCATGCCCAAGGATACTGCTTATGTTGCTGACGCGTGCTCATACACTATTTCGCCCGGAAAGTACACACGTGTGCATAGGGATTTGTCGATTATTAATGCTATGAGGGCGTGGGTGGGACTTGGGTCTACGAATGCGACGGCATTGGGGATTCCAGGATGCTAGAGTTGGTTTTCGGGTTGGTGGTAGGGGGGGGGAAAGTGATGAGGTGTGAGAAAATTGGAGAATGGTTTTGAGTCATTGGCGTTTTTAACAAGAAGGAGGAATAAGTGCTTCTTTTTCCACTCTTTTTCAATTAAATTTTTTCAAATATTATAGTTTGGACTTTTGTAAAACGTTCCGTAGAATTTCTCCTCTGTTGGAGATCAACACCTTGAATTATGTTATTCCGAATACCCCATCTACCAGTACAGTATGTAAACCCCTTCTTCTCACTACCGGTATAGCGATACTCGATCCAGGACAAGGTCATCAAGTGAGC
>QOVD01001150.1:0-23870 GCA_003521225.1 Tuber microsphaerosporum
AGGGTAGCGGCGGGCACTGTGCACGGGGAGGAGGAGGAAGATGTCCCTGTAAGGATATTAAGGACGGATACTACCCCCTCCCTCCCCCACGCTCCCATCTGCTATATGTTTAACTGGGAGCTATCGTGGGGATGAGATTCAATTGAGGGCTTGGCAGTTGTTAGGCGATTAATGGGTGTTTCGCATTCCCGTCGACCTGGGGAGACCCCTTCGTTCGGGCTGCGGAATTCACGAGTGGATGGGTCAACTGCAGCTGGTGCGGCGATTATATCGGCATCACACAATTTACCCATATGGATTAGATTGTGCTGAGGGCTGACTACAACGGTAACCGATTGAGTAAAAGCCTACTCGAATTTATAGACACTGCACCAGAACTCTCCACATCTCTCCCTGCATCCTCTCTTTATGCAGTTCTCTTCAGCCTTGTTTGTGGGGTTCATGTTCCCAATATCATTTATCGTCACTCGGCCATTTCGCCCAGCGTCGATGATATAACCCTGTCAACTCGTTGGGGTTTCTCCTGGGAGAAGGTGCTGATGTTACCTGGAACTTGCGGCATTGCCAAAATGGGGTTTCTTTGTTCCTTTCTGTGGAGGGGGGGTATTGGCCAGTAGAGAGCAGCACTTGCCCCAGGCAAGAAGTGTCCAGGGGCGGGGGCTGAGGATTTGTACTCTATGGACTCTCAGATACGCACTGATCTTTTGCAATGTATTTTCCGAATCCCTGTTTTTCGGATACTTCTTGCCTGGGATTAGTTGTTGGTATGTTGCTTGGTGAGACTGTCGCACGGCTTAGACGTCTTCTAACGTAATCCACTATCTCCGTCAGGCCTCTAATCTCCGGGTTCAGAGACAAATCCTCCTGGGAAGGGATAGCCCTTGCCTGGCACGGCATAGTCTGAGGCCTGCGGGCGTGTTGGATCTCATTAACCGGCAGTAGCAAATTCTGTTGACTTGCTAGACTAAGCCCATCGTAGGCTGACAGATACACTGATAATCCAATAGTGTATTAGACGAGCAAATACTGTACTGTACCGTTATGTGAGTTAAAATGTTAGCACGCTACGTGACCTTCAACCCTTTCCTCACCTACTCACGCCCTTAGGCGTTTTAGGATCTGAGGGGAATAGCTAAACAATGTAATTGGGGGAAACTCTGGCGCTGTTTTTTTTCTTTTCTTTTCTTCTTTTTTTCCCCCTTCACAGGTCTATTCCCTTCGATGGATTTAATACATATTCCGCTCCGCCCGCCCCTCCCACTCCTTATCCCTAGGACAGGAAAACTTCACCCAGCCCCGTCCGAGAAACAGTTGTTTCTGTTCCTTCCACTAGGCGGCTGATAGCTACAGTCACCAGACAAAAGTTCTTGGTGAAACGAAATTTCATTTTGCCGGAGATTACTGTGATGCTGCTTCTCCTGGACAAGAATTGCTCGTGGTATACTCGAAAACAGTGGGGGTATATTCTGCACTGGTGTTCAGATACTCACAGATTTATTACTATGTATCTATTTAATACTTGTTTTCGAGCACTTCTTACCTGGGACGAGTACGGGGCGGAGGTTATTGCGCAATTGGTACGAGTATCTCATTGAAGAAGGCCTATTTGAGAATCTTAATTCCGGAGCTCGAGAACGGGATGGTGAATTGAGGATGTAGGGATAGTATAGGCAGATATATATTTGGTATTAGAGGGCCTAGAGATAAGAACTAATTATTTTATTCTATTCTAGAAGAAAAAAACCCCTACCCGCCGGGTTTAAGCTACCGGTATGTGGCGCTTGGTAGAGTTTTCTTGGCACGGAAATGATTGCACCCGCCCCTATACTTGTTGAGTGCCGGGCCTTTTCGGTCGTCGGCTCGTGGAAATACCGGGCCCGTCAAGCTACTATACTAGACGCGACTCTCTCATTGGAAAACTACTTACTAAAAACATCACGATACAGGGAGATTATTGGGAGTAGCAACACTCTCAACTTATTCATCGACCAACTGCCACAATGTTAACGTCAACACGGGGACACCCGCAACTAGTGAGACGCCACAGATTCCGGAGTTGTTATTGCTTTGTTTTTTCCACTGGCATACACCATCACGGGGTTTGCCCATGTGAAGCAACGTCCGTAACCACGGGTTCAACCGGGCTCGGTAGAGTTGGTTCTAAGCAATCTTCGTGTTGCCGTGTTCGAATTATCTCTGGACAATGTCTTTCTAGCAGTCTCACTAACGTCGAATTTCACATCTTTCAAGAACAGTAACATCCAAAAAAATTGTACTGATAGATGGCCAGGCTTGTCTTCTATTTGTCTTGTATTTTCGGATCTTTTTCGCCTCATCGTCTTCGTGCTGTGTTCCCTGTTGACTAGGGGTCGTGGGTCATTGGAGCATAAGGTGTTGGGGTCGCTTCACAAGCAAAGCTCTCGGTGCGAGAAGGATCTCTGCTACTGCTACGGAATCGTCGCTGCGAGGAGGCTACTGCGATATAATCCTAATACTCTGATTGTCTATTTATAGCCACCAACTGTTTTTATTGGATGAAAGCTTTGGTCATAGTCGTTAAGGGCATTGCCATTCTAGACACAGGGGCCTGAGACTATAGGAGGCTATAAAAAATATCAAAGGTTTTCCGGAGTTTCAATTTCTGCTAAAAAGCGCTTCGGGGTGATGTGTTTCTGCGCCTAGAAAGAATTTTTATGACCGTGCTGGTGGATTGGGAAGAAAATAACAAGTTGAGAAACAGCCAACAACTGGAGAACGTCATAATATCACACCTCTCAATATATCTATTGTTAAGTGGTTTCTGCTCCTAGCAATTATCAATGAACTGATACTTTTTCCTAGACGCAAGTGAAAGTGATATATCAATAGACAACTTGCCAAAATTTCACTTACATTACGGCAAGCTGAACACATCAGAAGAGACCAACTTGGATGGGGGAACAGAGCGCCGTAAAGTTCCTCGAAATTAATTCTAAATGATTATTTATATTTAATGCACTTGTTTGTTCTGTACTTAGATTGTTTTACTGGAAAAACTGAATTGACTTATCACTCGCTCGGTCCCAGCCGCCCTTCGACGTTAACCGCACTCTTACTCTCACTCTAAATGCCACTGTTCCACCATCTAGAGTCCTTCGTCGGACCTGGAGATGGTAGTCCTGAGATATCACTGCCTTGAACGAGTCGCGAGAGGCTTCCCGATTGCGCCCTGGGCTCCTGGGGGTCTCTGGGCTGGCCCCTTGATCGTTGGGAACACTCACAGAAAGAAGCATATTCTATTATGGCCGAACAACGCTCTTGCAGGCTGGCGAGAATGGATATGAGGGAGTAGTCAGGACCAAGGGGGTGGAAGATGTTAAACCTAACACAGGTACTGGGCACATCTAATACGCAACCTTTTAGTTTGCTTTAGGGGAGGGGGTTGGGTAATGTTTGATTTGGAGGGACTTAAAACCCCTATATGAGGTAATAGAGGACTGATACCACTCTTGTTTACTACCTAGCACAAAGTGGAGCAGTAGTGATGACACTAACGAGGAAAAATTGTATTCAATCCCGATAGAGTTCGTATCAAGTATCGCCAGACACCCATCCTATTAGATATTCAGTATGGGAATTTTAGAAATTGAATATTCTCCAAGAACACGAAGATTCCGGATCCCCTGCTGTATATCTCATGGCCAGACAGCACTTGCATAAAGAGAAATGGCCTGGAGTCAGTGGTAGAGCCGACAGGTGGCTATAACTCAATAGAACTCCTCTATGTTGGAGCGACGGGGCTTCCTTAACTGCCTCCCAAGTGAATCCGGAGCTTCTGATATCCACCGGCAGAGATACATCTGCCTGCTCGCCAAGACAAAGTTTCAAAGTGATGGTCACTGGGTGCGCTTGAGCGTATAGAGGACTACTATACCAATGCCTTTCTGGATATAGCTTCTACGCTACTATATTGAAATCATTAATCGGTATATAATTTATTTATTTATTTTTTAAAAATGTACGCGATGGAATCTGAAAGAGAAATAATTATTAAAGGTGTCAATATAGGGAAATCTAGTAAAGTGACGACGGTACATCGTGCAAAATTTAGTGACGGGAAGGAAGCCAACGAGGGGGTTCCACGGCTATATACAGAGAATAATCTTCCTTCTTTTCCGCCCTTTTTCTTCTTCTTTTGACCGCCTTCTTATTCTCTCATTATCACCTCTAGGAACTCGCATATCATAATTATACGTAAACAACCTAGTGTTCGTATATAGAGATGTATGCGTAGTCCACTACTCATTTGCTCTTAATACCACTGTTACTGCAACTGTATAACACCCATTTCTTCGAGGCCCCCGGAATTGGCATAAAACCACTATAGCATAACTGTATCGCTCGTATTTTTCGTTTTTTCGCCCATTCCGAGCCCCCTCTCCAAAAGCAGAATCTCCTACAGCACGATACGTCCCGCCGCTCAAGTAACGATCACAATCCATCACTCGACACTATTTTGGTCTATGAAAGGAGGAAATTGATACAGGGTGCCACACCATATACCATACGTCACAGTGCTCGGGCAGGCCACAGCAGAAGCGCTAGCGGCCCACCAGCTAGGCCGGATATGCCAACCAAAATATGTGGGAGGGGCCCGGGGAGGTAAAGCGGAGATCCGGCGCGGGATACAAGACCTGGGGAGACTAGAGATGTAGAGGCTACAGGAAGCACTCCCCCCCATCCCAAGAGCCACGGCTCGGGGGAATAAGTACGTCATTCAAACAAGCGCTAATTCGCATTTGAAAACTTTAATAACACTCGCCTAGATACTCGAAATCGATTCCAAAATTGGCTCGCATTATCATAACATACAGGGAGAGAGAGGGAGGGAGAGGGGGAGAGAGGGGGAGAGAGGGAGAGAGGGAGAGAAACAAGAGTAAAAGAAACAAAATAGATGAAATCCTCCAAACACGACCGAATTCGCAACAAAAAAGGTAATCTCAGAGTAAGGAGTTGGCCGGCAGCCCACGTAGTGTCTGCTGTCTTTCCGTTCAACTTGGGGCCATAGTGTATACAGTTTCTTAGTAGTTCATCCCTCATCCCCGCGCACCAGCACCGCCTCGACCTCCGCCTCGACCTCCACCCCGACCTCCACCTTGACCTCCACCTGCTGCTCCGCCTCCGCCTGCTGCTCCACCCGTTGCTCCGCCCGTTGCTCCACCTTTTGCTCCGCCTTTTGCTCTACCTTTTGCCCCACCTTTTGCCCCACCTTTTGCCCCACCTTTTGCTCCACCTTTTGCTCCACCCGTTGCTCCACCTGTTGCTCCGCCTGTTGCTCCACCCGCTGCTCCACCCGCTGCTCCACCCGCTGCCCCACCCGCTGCCCCACCCGCTGCTCCACCCGCTGCTCCACCGCCGTCTCCCCCTGCTGCTTCTTCTGGCACCGCCCCAGTATCGGAAGGTAGGGTTGGGTCGGCCGCAAATGGATACTGCGCAACAGTATACAACGTATTCTGATCGGGCGCCAATTGAAAATTGTCCCAGGTGTCATCACCTACATCCCAAAATTAGCAAAAAAACGCGCGTAGCACAAGGAAAGCATCAAAGAGCACAAACCTCCAACATAAACCTTCGACTTCGAAATGACCACTCTATCCCCCCAAGAGTAATTCCCCAACTCGGGATCTCCCCTCCTGAGCAGTGCAGGTAAGACTTCACATATTGCCCTCCCGGTGCATCCAACACTCTCCGGCCCGGGCGACGAGTGCGCAAACCAGGCATCCATGTTAGCTCTTTCGACGGGAGGTGTGGTCTCGGGATAATTCACGATGGTAAAGTGGCTGTTATCGAAGCTCATCATTGACGGCAAATCGTATATCAGAGGGTGGATATTTGTTCGCTGGCAGCGCATCATTATGGCGAGGTCGTACGCCCTCTTGATGATGTCCCAGAGCGAAGCCTTGTGGATGCGAGAGTTTGCGCGCCAGGTCGCGCCGTTTACTTCTGGGACAGCTCTAACAGCGGCCCTGGCGATGCTGCCGTCCGGGTTGCGTAATTCCCTGACTGCGGGCACTCTCGGGATGCGCGTGCGTCCGAGGGGGTTTAAGGTGTCGATTATTACATTACTAACATTGTTGCGTAGCTCTTTGAATTGGGGATTTGTCGGGTCGGTTGAGAGGGAGAAAATTGTACGCATAAATTTTGCGCGGGAGGTATTCATGATGATGTCGTCTAAGGATTTGAGTTCAGCAAATATCTTGTACGTTGGGGAGGGGGGGAAATTACCATCGTTATCCCTTGTGGTCCCAACTGGCTCATCATCCTCGAACGTCCTTATAAAATTGAACTTCTGCAAAGAGCTCTTGACCCTCTTCTTCGGCGGTGGTCCCTCTTCGTCGACCTCAGGATATAGATACCCCATTGGCGGCTGCTTCCTCTTCCTTTCTATAAACGACTCCTTGTTCTGAAGCCGGGGCTGGAAAGCATTAGCGCTCATATCGCGCACCTCAAACGCAATCTTGTACTGCTTCTTGATCTTCCACCTCTGGGTGGCATCCGTGAACCTAAGTCCGATCATGAACCTCACAGGCTCGAATATCTCCTCGACGAGAATCCGGAAAACGATAGCGGTGGCAACATCAGCACGACCAGTGGGTAATGTCCCGTTCACGTTATTGAGGAATTGAGGCACGTAGTCCCGGTGAAGGAGAACGTCACGGACGTAAAAGCCTAGCAGCTGCACGTCACGTACCATCACCTCATAATCTACCAACGTGCTGTGCTCCTGGAAACTATAGTATGTTGTGCACCAGGCGCGGACATTGTCGTAGAGATCGTTCCATTGGTGGAGGAAGTAGTCATCCGGAAGATCATGAATCGCTGGTATCGCTTCTTTTTGCAGGGAGATGGCGAATTGGCGAAGCTCTGGGCAGGGCATCATCCGGAGCCTCTCTGTTTGAAGTCTCGCCAGGCGGAGGAGGTCCCTAGGAGGTGTCAAGGGGTGAGGTCCGTTTTCCAGCATTTCGCTCTCGATGATCTCGATTTCCTTGTTGACTGTCCTCCACCTTTGGAGATCGACAATATTGTTGTTCTCCGCGAGCTGGGCTCTTAGAGCGTCGTTTTCGGCCGTTAGATCCTCAATCTCTTCGACTCTCAGACTAGTTGCTCGAGCAATTGTCTTCCGAAGTTTCCTCCTCAGCATGGCATTCGAGGTGCCTCCGCGCTCAGCACCCGCCCACCGGCGCTCGTGCTCCTGGAAGTCACTTTGCATTCTACTGACGGCCTGCAAGGCCGTTGCGGGGGGTCTAAGTGCGCCATCTGCACCGGGGTTGCCGGCTGACATGACATAATCCATCAAACCTCTCATCGCCTGTCCGAGTGATTGTTGCGTAGAGAGTGACCTTTCTAAAAGATCTCGGTTCTGGTTGAGTTCTGCCCTTACATCATCACAGCTCATGAGTTGCCGCATTTCCTCAACACCGGATACCATAGCTTCGTATCTCGCCACATCCTCCACCGATGTATTACCCTCCAAAAGGTTTACCCTCAACTCTAGTCTCTGTATCTGTCCTCGAAGCTCCGTGTTCTCCCGCAAGGCCCTTTCAAGCTGAAGGTGTACATCTTCGAGGTGGGGGGCCCTTGTGGTCCCTTCCCCCAATCCAGCGGTTTGTTGCTCGTACAACCTGGCGGCGATAGTCAAGCGATCGATCTGTGCCACCATGCTTGCTATTCTCTGGCGTAGAACCCGTTTTTCTCTTTCGCACCGCTCATGATCCCTCCGATTCTGCTCGCGCAGCCGGTTTTTGTCCTCCTCGTGATCTCGGTTATTGCGTTCAACGTCTTCCAGCATCCTTCTCTTTTCATCCTCGCAATCCTGTTGCTGGCGCTGGAGCTGGTCACCCAGATCCACGACTCGCTCTTGCGCCTCTATGAGCCGAAGCTCTGCTTGGAAAACCTCCCCTCCTTGCGCCCCCTCTCCCTCCTCTAGTTCAGCCCAGTCTGACTGTTCTGACTGTACTATTGCTCTGGCCGCTTTCGTCACCCTCTCCCTTGACTTAGCCAAAACATCAATGTCCTCCTGTCTCCTCCTCTCTTCCGCCTGCCTCTGATCATATTCCTGCTTCTCAGGGTCGCTCATCGCAGCATACGCCTCCTGACTAGCCTTCCTCGCCTCCTCAGTGGCAGACCTATCTCTCTGGATCTGGTCAATTGCCCCCACAGTCCGAACAAACTGCTCACCGCTTGGAAGCCCCCCGGGAGGGTCTTGTTTCCACGGCTGCCCGGTTAGCTCCAGGATCCGAGCATACGTCTCGGCTTGATCCTCACGCAAGTCGATGTACAAGTTCTGCAGGATCACGTTGTCTTCCTCCTTATCCTTCTGGGTGGCCTTCAAGAGCCCGATCTCCTCGCCCAACTCTGCCACCCGGAATCGCAGAGATTGGATCCTGCGCCGCTCATTAGCGCAGGGCTCTTTGTTGTCATCGGAGCCAGAAGGTGCGCCGAGGGCGGCGGGGCCGGTCCCTGTTTCACCTATGCTTGCTGTATTTGCGGCTTCACGCACACGGAAGAGCGCCTGGCGGATGCTTGATCCCAGGGTTCGCCTTGCCGTTGCGGGTGTGGTGGTGGGTGCGGTGGCGGCTTCTGGCGGCGTCTTGCTCTCTTCACCATCCTCTGCTGCCACCTCCCTTCCCAGCATCGCCATCACCGTGACCCTATCCATGCTCACATCCAGACCGCGGATCATCGCATCATCGATCAACAAATCCTCGATCGATTTAACGAGCTGATCCTTTCTCTTGAGCAGATCTCCTATGCCCTTGAACCACTTTGCTCTGTCCCCGTCTGGGAAGATAATACCTTCCTCCTCGGCTTCGCGCTGAAGTAGGAGCTGGTCGAGCCTCGCTATGGTTTCCTGCGCGGATTCATACTTGGCCGCGGTGTCGCTCAAGTCTTTGAGTTGGGCCTCGCGTTGAGCGAGCGTCGTGCCTAGCGCTATCTTATCCTCGTTCAGAGCCTCCAGTTTCGCTGTGAGACTTTCCACACTGCTTTCTAGCTGGGCTCTGGTTGGCGGCGTCGGCGCCGCTGCTGCCGCCGCTGCTGCCCGCATTCTCGCACCGTGCTGTCTGAATGGTTCGTCTGACATCGTTTGCGGGAAGTTTTTTTTTATTTCTCTTCTTCTTCGATTGTTGATTGTGTAGATTTTTCCGAGTGATGCGATGGGGAGAGTGAAGGAGGAAAATCCAATCGAACGGATTCGTATGACGGCAAGTTCACACTGGTAGGTATGCCGAGATAATATCCTTATGGACGGCTTTGTTGTATACCGTCCGCAGCTTATTGTCCTTTCCAACAAAGAGATTTAAAACCTAACTTCCCAATCCATCCAATCCACCATTCCGTGCCATCGATTGTCTCCACCACATTCCGAACCAAACGACCTCTCGAGTGAGTGACCATGACTCGTTGTCTCCGAATCACAAAGAGAAGGAAGGAAGGACACGACAGGCAAAGAATAAGAAAATCTTATTATTAATTGGAAGACAAAGGGAATCCCAACAAACGAATCGGTCCACACACCCGACTCGAAAAATCAGCTAAACAAACGGTCCTTTTGTATAATAATTGCCATTGTCTTTTTTTTTCTCTTTTCTTTTTTTTTTCCTCTGAGTCTTGTCTTTTTTTATTTTTTTATTTTATTTTCCTTTGATTGTTCGTCTGTTCCTTTGTCGCCTAGATTTTCCAAAGCCCGAGCCAAGGCGCAGCGGAAAGAAGAAAAGAAAGCGCCCCCCAATCAAAGTAAAGAAAACGCAGGTTACTCAATGGAGACGGTTCCCAGCATTTTCTCAGTCGGGTGGCAGAGCAAGGTATGTATGGTGTCTCGTGTTCACACTCCTGCTTTCGATGAGTCAAACTCTCTTCCCTCCGCAAGAGGGGGGATTCCAAAAGAGCTTTATGACCGGACTGGGATCGAAATCTGCTGATTAGATTGGCTCGCCTCTTGTTCGCCTGCCTATCCATCAAGAGGATATGATGGGTAGGGGGAGCTGAATACCGGTAGATTGCTCAAGGCACAGGACTTACAAGACCCCCTCCCCCCGGTTATATGCAAGGCAATTGAGTTCCTACGAGACGGTACTCGAGTGGTCCGGGGGTAACCGGGGAGCAGAGTTTTGCGACGTGTTTACTGTGCTTTCGCGAAAGCGATCGGGGTAAAGACAATGGCTCGATAGATACCGTAGCTGGGAATAGGAATAGGGGGGCTTCGCTACTTTGATTCAAGTTCACGACAAAAATTTGATACATACTAGTTACAGCGTAAACAAACAATGACCATCCAAAAAAAAAAGAAAAGAAAAAACATGACGGGTAAACTACTTTCAGTTGTCATATCTTGCGAACCAACCAACACAATCCTCCGCGCGATCCCATCTCACATGCTTTTTAAGAAAACCCCATCCCCCCCAAAAATAAACCCCCCACAACAACAGCATTCGGACAATCACACACAATCACAATATCGTGCACCCTCCTCTTGAGGGTTTCTTAGGGCTGTTCAAAGCAACCCTAGTAGCCTCCTCAAACACCGTCTTCACGTTATCGTTGGTCTTAGCCGAGCATTCGATATAGGCCGTCAGCCCCAACTGCTTTACCGCATTCCTCCCATCCTCCTCAGTCAATGGCCTCTTTCCACCTTCTTCCTCCCACAACCGTCTCTTTGTTCTCTCATCATTCCGTAGATCCTTCTTGCATCCCACCAGCACAACCGGCAGCCCTGGGCAAAAGTGTCTAACCTCTTGAATCCATTTCTCGTAGACGTTCTGTAAGGAGTCGGGTGAATCGATACTAATGCAAATCAAGATGACATGGGAGTCCGGGTAAGACAATGGACGGAGGCGATCGTAGTCCTCTTGACCGGCTGTATCCCACAGCGCCAACTCAACGTTTCGCCCGTCGGGTAGCTGTACGTCTGCCACGTAATTGTCGAACACGGTCGGGATGTACCCGTCTGGGTCGAAGGTGTTTTTGCTGAAGCGCATCAAAAGACAGGTCTTCCCGCAGGCGCCATCACCGACAATTACTAGCTTCCGGCGTAAAGCGCCCTCGCCACTGCCTTGCTGTCTGGAGCGTCGTTGACTGCGCTGTAAAACAAATTAGTTTCCCCAAACGTTTCCCCTAAAGTTTGGGGTGGCGAAAATACGTACTCCCATTGCGGTATCGTATGATTGTTTCCGTTACAGGGTTGGATACAGTTCGTTTGCTTGTATGTTTGTTCTTTTGACAGCGGTGTCTTTCAACGGTCGGATGTGAGGACTCCACCGTAAAACTGAGGGGAGAAAAAAGAGGGAGAGAAGAGAAATCAAGGAAAGCATGTAAAGCTGGGGGAGGGGGATTATGTATGCAAAAAAAGTAAAAGGCCAGGCACCCAACAGGCAGCCTTGCGGCTGATTCGACAGAGTCCCCCCTCCCCACACGTCATTGGTTGGAAAAGGTGGATGGCAAGGCTGAGCGATGATTACGGTCTGATAACCTTGTACTCACTCCGTTCTGTGTGACTTTGGAGGAGTGCATGCACCCCTCAGCCAATTAGCTATTTGTTGGGCTTTCCCATCTGCGGATTGGCGTGCATACAGAGCCTCAGAATTAATAAAATCGGGAGAGAAGCTGAATCTTCATACGTGTCGGGGGCTGCACTACACCGCGGATACCACTGGCCTAAGGGTGCCATAGTCTATCGTACACACAAGACGTACTACTGGCATACTACTGAACCTTCCCCCTCCCGGATATGGTGAAAAAGTACGATGAAAGTACCACAAGAGCACTCATGCATCATAGCAGTGATATGCCGGCTCAGAGCGCTACTCACTGATGCCTGATGGGAACCCTTACGTACCGGTATCATGCTGCCAAAACACAAAGTCTGTCCCCAAGACATAACCGCCAGTGGCAACACGGTAATCACTTTGGTCAGGCGAGCTTAAAAACAGGAGAATCCTCTTGATGCCTTAGCTGCCACCCACAAATCCAATATCGTTAAAAACCCACTATCTCTAGAAGAGCTTGGAGGTAAGTTAATGAGAAGTACGGCAAGTACTCCAGCACAATTCTTTCAAGTAAGCTGAGGCGTGTGATGGTGTCGTAGCTGATTGCGTCTCGGTAGAGGTCGAACCGACCCTCGCTTTCGGCAAGTACCGGTACTTGTGTGCAGTGGGGTACAGACCCACATGCCTACTGTACTGCTTGTAGTACAGTACAGCACTGGTGCCATGTTGGAATTCGCTACCAGTGCTGTAATTATGACTGTGCCAACTACGATGCCGTAGGGATGAAGACTCCGCACCCTGTGACGGTGCCGCCATGCAAAAAAGTGAATTTTACACAACAGGGTCAGGAGGGAGGGAAGTCCCAGGTTCTAGTGACTGCCCTAGCTAAGCCCCCAGATTCGAGATAACGAAACAACTTGCTAGTGCAGATCGGTCTAATCGTGCGGTACAAACGGCACCCCCCACCGGATTCAGCAGTGCCCATCCATCATTGATTTTTGCTGCGATAAAAAACGCCCCCGAAATTCTATTGCATGGGCTGCCATACCATAGGATTGATTCGTGCTTGCAAGGATCACGCTTTAACCCATCATGCCCCATCACTCGAGTGTGTGTGACCGCAGGTTGTTGTCCATAAGTCCTCTCATCTAAGTCCTGGTGTTAGGTTAGTGAGAGGGCATTCCGATAGTGTCCCATCGGAGCTCAGCAGACCAGGGTGGTCGCTATACCGCTATACCATAGCTCCTCAAGAAGGCCAGAACCACCCCGTCCAAATAATAAAGCTGTAATAAATAAGAGAGCAGAGACAGAACCCGCGATACCCCAGCGTATTGGCCCGAAGCATAGGCCGATAAGCTGTACAAAGACCGAACTACAAAACCCAGCAACGTAAAATACCCCTACACCTAATTTAACCTTCTCGGATGGTATGATATCAAGAGTTTGGGCTAGCAATCGGGCCTCTGGCAAAAATTTGGCAGTCCGCTATCTAATCACCGGCCTTGGATGTGGGCACTTGTAATAGATCTATAAGTGTAGATAAATTGTTTCGATAACCCTTCTAAAATATAACTCAAAGCATCGTTCATATAGCCACTGGGTATAATAATATCGAAAGCATTTGCTTACCATACCGTAAACCAGTTTCATGAATTGACACTACCGAGGGCGCGTCCGAAGAGGTTCCTCCCATAAAGACAAGACCAGGGGAGAAGGGGAGGATATTTTCGGGGGGGGGAGAGCAAACACTCTCTTATAGTCCAGCACAATTGCGGAAAATCCCTCGGTCTAGCCAAGCCCACGGTCTAGCGCAAGGTGTTCGCGCGGGTTGTCCACACGGTGCCGATATGTGTACACGATATACCTGTCACTCCAAAGTCTCCTAAGAAATGATAGGGTAGTCCACCGCATAAAAAGGTGCCGAGTGTAGTAACTGAGTACCGTAACTGACAGTAATGATAGGTAAGAAATGAGCGGATCAGAGTGCATAATTCCAAGGCAGTTGTCGCCATGGTGGAAAACATCTTAGGACCTAGCCTATGCATTTTCTCATTGGTAATTAGACTAGGGTATGTCTTATCCACCCAATGGTCAATAACGAACCCTATCCAGGGACTACCGTAACTTACTCGCACACGGTGCTCGAGTGAATTTCGGGATGGGAACAGTTCGAATATTAGGACGTGCTAATGAAGGCAGGAAAACATAACCCTTGCCTTCAGAGGGATTTGTATGGGATCAGCAGAAATGGTTTTCTGGTTTTGCTGACAGACCCACCAAATGGTTTAAATCGCACATCTGTTCTAGTTGGCGTAGGAGCACTGTCGATTGATCCTGCACGTGACCGCCTAAATTGTCCAAGATTGTCACCCAACCTCAAGGCTCAGTGAAACACCCAAGCCTTCACCATTCGATACATGTAGCGAGAGGAAAGAAGGGGAAAAAAGGAAAAAAGAAAATATGTACTGCATCAGGGATAAAAAAGTGCAAGCACGGAGTAGGGGTGTTGATGATTTTGGTCAAAAATACCGGTAGTGCTGCATCCAGCCGGCTTGTCTGGAAATATAAATCTTCCGTTTCTTAAGAGTAGCCTGGGGAGACTTATTCTTTTGGCTGGTGTATTGAGCTAGAGGTACCATACCTCCTCCATCAATTATATCCCAAAATTGACCAAAGTAAGAGGAGATAGATCCCACCAAGATCGTGTTTCTCAGGTGAGCCATTGCTACTGACATTTTGGTTATGCACCGTACCATTATTTTATCCCTGGCTCATGTACTAGCACAGGATCACACTCGAGGATAGAGAAAGTAGGTTGAATTGTGTTACTCCCGGCTCACAACGGTTGTCGAGTCGGCGATGATACGGTACAATAGCTCGGCGACTCTGACAAAAGAAATTCGAATACTATACTGGACGCGCCCCTCTCAACTACCGAGGAAATCTTCCTTCCGAAAAGGAAAGGGGGAAAAAGCCCTGAGAAGAGACTGCCACCGGCACTGTGCTCCCTGATTAATACCGGTATGCTGGCACCGGTACTGTGTGTTGATTGTGAGCTCCTACCTTTTTCTCCCTCTCTTGCATACGATTCTTGCACGATGGTTCATTTTTGTCTCAGCCTTTCCGGCGGGATAGGCAAGGAAAAATGTGCAGTCGAGTGATCGTAGATGAGTAGGTGAGTGTTGCGCTGGCGGAGGAGCCTGTGATCACGATTTGCATTTTAGAGGTGAGCAATCGAACCTTACATTTTTGATATCGGGATAGAATGACTTCATGTGCAATCTCCCTTGGGCCCAGCTACGCCCAGGGAGAGGGGAGGGTGTAGAGGGTGGGGGAGAGGGGCTCGCATGTGTAAGTTTCACGACTTTGTGGTACTGTAGATCCACGGTGCCACTTGCTTTTGGTTGAAACATTCTGGGAATATTTTTGAGGGGCCCATTCCCGTGCATTTCCCCTGCTTTACGTCGGAGGGGGCATTCATTTTGGCTTAGTAATGGTATGCTAATTTGCCAAGTATGGATTCATCACAGGCTGATCACCTAATAGTAAATATCTACGGTATCAATTATCTTTGCCAAGGAGATTAACAGTAATTAATGCATCCCAGCCGTTCCCTGCCCTTTGCTAAAAGTTTGACCTACTCCTAAACCTCAATATTTCCATGGACACTTGGGGATATACTCCTGATATCCCTCTATCAATGTGTAGAGAAATATCCAAGCTATCATCTCATAGAACCGTGATTATCATTGGAATAGTGGTTCAAAATTATCGCGAAAGGAGGAAAGGGTACGAAATTAGGCGAGTTATATGGTCTGTGCTGAGGATTGGCGTTTTGATGGGTCAGACCTATCTGCTTGTGAATTTCATCGGTATCCAGACACCTGAATGCCAAGGCATATCGTACCAAGAGCACTGACCCTTGGCGCCTGGGTGTCCGGATAGGCATCTTTGAATTCGCGAGTAAGTTTGCCCATGGGTTTTGGGAATACCGGTAAGGGCAGAGGGGCCGTCCAGCAAGGGTTGGGGCGGAATTGTTGGTTGTCAAGTGTTCGACCGCGCCCTGTACCGGTACTCGCGCAGTAGCGGTGCTCCATCTGAAGCTTTTCTATTGTGATTCTTGTGCGTGCCGTATGTATTGTGTATACCGGTATGTGTTTGGGAGGTTGGAAGTCCTTGGTACAACAACCGGTGCACTTTCTTCACGCGGAGAGGAGTTTTGGGATCAGCTTTCGCGAGCTGGTACTTACCCTACTGTAGCCCAGAAAGTATACCGGTATGATATCTTGGTTGGCAACTTGAAAGCCGATTTCGCGGCTGAAAAGTGCTCGTACAACTGTCTGCTGTTGGTGTATTGAGAATTTCGAACCTCACTCACTACCGTATTGCTTGGATGTGATGTGGAGAGCAATAATTAATTCTTATTATATTTCATTTTCTCGTAGCGGTGAGGTTTCTGTATCGTGAGGGGGCTTTTGGCCCAAGCGATACAAGTATGTTTTTCCACATCTCTGTCTCGTCCCCTTTATCCTTGTCCCCTCCTAAAGTTGCGCATTTGTTTATCGGCCGGTCCCTGTTGTTGTTTCTAGGAGATATTCAAACACTTTTCGAGTCTGGCAAGGTTCTTCGCCCTACGCACAAGATTCCTGATTTGCGGGTTACAATAATTGAATCTTTTTTTCTGCAGTCCGCGTGTATCGCGTCGGGCTGTCACAAACTCGAGAGTATTCTCGGATATCGGTATCTGAGACCACACCCCACACAGACAGGGCCGGTTGGCATCTGGCTTAACGCCACGGGCCACGGCACTCCACTTTTTGCTCTTTTGAGTGTGCCTCATGCCTCTGTTCCTCGCTGAGTCCGAGGAAACGCGAGCTAGCGTGGTGTTTGGGCAAGGAAAATCTAAGAACCGAGCCAATCCTTGGCCTTCAAGACTTTTTTTTCCCGCGTCAGTTCGCTCTTGTCCCCTTGCTTCTGCTTGTTCATCCTACCGGTAATAGATGCCGATTACTATCCTGTTCTCGCCCACATACATATTATACATACCGGCACTCGTGCACCCCGCCCATCTGTGGATAATCCTTTTCTGCTTGAATTTTTTGGCGCACCGGGCTTCGTAAAGGGTTCATTGCACGATCTTCATGCTATAAGGGGGGATAGAGAGAGAAAGAGAGAGAGAGTGAGTGAGAAAGTGGGTGAGTGAGTGAGGGAGAGAGTTGTGCAGTGAGTGAGAGAGGGCTAACTTGTCCATTCGCTCTGGTTCGACCCAGCTACCAGTTTCTTCTCCACCCTCGCCGGTTAGTTAACCTACCGTGCCACCCCACTTACAGCAATAAAAAGAGCTGCATCAGACATCTCGTAAGGAATGTCGGACTTTCACCAATCAACAGCTCCAAGCCCACCTTCGCAGTTCCCGGCTTCGGATATCGAGACAAACGTTGGGTTTCGCCTCTCCTATCATAATTTCACTTTTGACAAAAATCCTAATGTGTGTTTGCTAGCCACATGAATACTCTGATGTCGATTCCGGCTTCGGTGCTTCCATCGCGAGGACGTACGTAACGTCGCTTTTGTCCCACCAACAACCAATTTGCCCTCTGCGGCGCCTGTAGCTAGCTGACTGAATGAGAGCTAGTGAGAACAGCTATTCCGTGGCGATGAGCTTGGGGATTTATCCCTACGTTTACGAAAATGGACGTCGCTACCAGGTTTATCGTGAAGGGGCATATCTGGTGCCCAACGACGGTGAGGAAATTGAGAGATTGGATCTTTTTCATTGTATATTTCTCGCCTTGTTGGATGGGAAGCTTCATATCGCCCCACTAGGACAGGGCGGGCATAGAATGGAGCACGTATTGGATATCGGGACGGGAACTGGGACCTGGGCAATTGAGATGGCCGAGTATGCTTTCCTGATAAAGCTTGCATCGCGCAAAGTATTCTGCTTTAAACTGACGTGTTGGCCGTAGAGAGTTTCCGGACGCTAAAGTGATAGGGAATGATCTTAGCAAGATACAACCACCATGGTAAGTTTGTAGTTCCTGTTTTGTCCTACGTGACCACCTGGCATCACCCGTATTAGCTAGAGGGACAGCAGGGGTAACCCTATTTGTCTGGAATGAAGGGCAGACGCTGACATGAGTCCGCCTGGTTTGAATGGGGGAAATTTGTGTAGGGCCCCTAAGAACTGTGAATTCGAAATCGATGATGTCGAGAGTGACTGGACATATCCCGAAAACCACTTTGACTTTATCCACCTTCGAAGCTTAAGTGGGTGCTTTAAAGACTGGGGTATGGTGCTAAGGAGATGTTACGAGTATGTCATCTACTATTCGCTCGCTCCTCTATGTCATCTGTTAATCTGACGAGCACCTCAGTCATACTGCGCCCGGGGGATACATCGAGTTCCAGGACTACGACGCCGACCTCAAATCGGGATTAGGGACTGTGCCAAACGGCCCCCTTTCACGGTACTGGAAGGTGGTGTCCGATGCCGCGTCATCAAACGGTAGGCCCTTCCAGATAGCTTCGACCATCGAGGAGCGTATCAAAGCGGTCGGGTTTGTCGATGTTACCGTGAGGAAGGAGATGTGGCCGCTGGGACCGTGGCCGAAGGACGAGCGTATGAAGGAAATTGGTCGCCTAGGGAGGAGTGGACTGAGGAGTGCTTTTCACGCTTTTTCCTCGGCTCTACTCTCGAGAGTGCTGGGTTGGGATGAGGCGCAGGTGCAGAAGCTGTGTCAGGAGGCGACGCAGGAGCTTAATGACGGGAGTGGGCAGCTTTACGTTACTGCGTGAATCCCCCCCAGCTCCTTCCTACATGCCGATAGCTAACGGGTTATAGATACTACATATGCGGCCGCAAACCGTCATGAGCTCAACACACTGGAGGGATAGGATTGATATTATCAAAAAAAACCCCCCAGATCTAGATGGCATCTCGGTGATTGGGTGGGCGTTTGAGTGTTCTGATTTGACTTGACTCGTTTTGCGTGTCAATTTCCTTTCGTTCAGCATATCTGTAGGCAACTTAGGGCTATTTTGTTTGTTTTAGTTTCATCATTTTATCTGTCTCTCTTTTTTCTTTCGCTTTTCTTCATGTCAATCATTGTTTTTGGGCGGATGAACTTGAGCCTTATGTTGTTGTATAATTAAGGAAAGGGGGAAGAGAGGGTGGGGTTTGGCCAGTTTTGGTAAGGGGGGCATATGGTGTGTAAGTTAGTTTGCGGCACTGGTATGTTAGGTGTGGGAGTTTATAGTATGAGTGATTTGTTGTGGATGGCATGGTACACATCTTCTGTCTTTAGAGAGCTCTAGGTTGTGTACGCGTTAGTAACGACGGGGAGGTCGGCCGCAGGATTATGATGATGTGTTGGCTTCCCACATGTATTAGTGTGCTGTACTAGTATTTTGTATTCGGTAAGTTAGTGCTAATAGTTGGTCTAACAGCGTGCGTATCGATATTTCTGGATGAGGATCTGTCACCTCCCTCATACTGATCTGGCATAAAAGTATAGTAATGTTGTATGCTAGGGCATGATACTTTAGAAGGATGGTGTGAGGCCGGGTTGTGGAGGTAATGAAGAGAAGATGAGCGGGGGGTAATAGGTACTTGTATGCCGAGTGATTGGTTGTGTGGGTTGGATTTTAAAGTGTTTTATGAGGGGATTTAGTGGGTAGAGTTGCATGGCATCGTTTGGGGTGTTGTTGTATCAACGAGGAATGGCAATTTCATGCTTTTGAATACTTGTGCTGAAATCTTAAGTATGGTATATTAAATTATCGTAGTACTGTAGCTTCGTAAATTTTTGTGTGGTATTTATGTATGGTGTATTCAAGCTCATGAACTGGCTCTTGATAAAAATCCCCGTCATGATATAGAGAAAGACAGGAACGACCTTTTAGTTAACATCTCTTAAGTAATGGGACCAGGGGTCCCCTTCATCCATGCTGCACTCGCACAAAAGATTCCCTCTAGCATATATACCAAATTTGATGTTTGCCATGGGATTTTTTTTAGTGAGTTGTTCCCCTCCCTGACGTTAATTCCTGGCTAGACATCGAAGTATCAAGTAGCACGGATCAACAGAACATTATTCACCTTGTGAGGATACTGTATATGTGACCCACTGGGGGTATTGAAAGTTGAAAGTGTACTCTGGTATGGCCATAAAGGGCGGAAAACTTTAGCGGAAAAGTAGGAGTATTACATGATGCTGTTAACCTGGAGTAGTTGCACTCAGTGTTCAGCTGTGATTTTAAATCTATGGATTTTTATTTCATTTACATAAGGTGCTTGCTGAGACTAAAGGAGAATAAACTAGGGTTTTTGGGATTGTTCTTTTATAAGGCACTTATATAAAAGAATGCATTGGGCAATCTACTGATACTTGAAGATATAATGCCTACTCCTTTAATCCAGATTTTTGGTGTCTACCAGGCCTAGAATTTTTCCACTGATCCAAACAGTCTTCCTTCTACCCTACCTGATCCTGCTGATCATTGTTTCTGCCCTTTATGACCATACCTGTGTACATTGTGAGGATGTGATATCCTGCAATGACCCCGCAATTTCTAGCCTCCGCCGGCCAATGACCTTCTCTTGGCCCAGAAAAGCTTGAACTATTGTTTCCGGAATCTTGCCCGGTCCACCAACAACATGTTTCAGCACTGAACCCAGGATAGCAACTAGGGATCGCTGCTCCTGAGCGGCGAAGTCGAAGTAGAAGCACGCAATGGCACCGTTTTCTTCCACTGCCTGCCGGCATAGCGTATCTACCACCAGCGAGCTAATATCATGTCCATTAGTAATACCTTTGTTTCCTCTGCTATCTTCTCTCTTACCTACGATCGTTCTTGCCAACCCCCGGATGTCCATAGCAAAACAAGGCTAAGCCATCGGATCCACTCTAACCGATACCACAAAGCCCATTCAGATATTTATAAGTTTGAAAGTGCCAGTCCCCCACCCCATCGATGCACAGGTTCGGGTTTCCTAGTCCTGCATCTGAGACTCGAGTGGAGAGAGCCTGGCCAAAGTTTCCACCTTCTTGTCCGCCACTGCGTTAAAAACCTTTGATTTGTCAAAGCAGTTGGTATTGTCTTTGATGTGATGTTCAGACAGAAATCTTGTATGGTAGAGGTTGAGTTCTTGAGTAATTTTATGGTAGAGTCAGTTGATGTAATTTTAGGGGTAGAGGGAAGCGGGAATAAATCTGCTTTTAAAGCTATGGGGATGAAAGCATAGCCAATGAATCGGCATGATGCTAGTAGACTACCAGGGAAACCATCATGGTTGTGAGCTGCCATATGCGCAAACCCCAAGCAGCTGATCTACACAGCTACTAGTGCTAAGATAGCACAATATATTGACTACTTTCATCATTCCCCCATTCTGCCATCAAACTCTATTTACAGTAGTTTCAAGAATTAGAAAACATGCCTGTGTCATAAGTACAGTTCAAAATACAAGACAGGATATGGGTCCAACGAGAAGTCAGTACTTTGCAATTGGCAGTTTGTGACCCCACACCGCAACCACAACGAATACTTGTGCCTCCATGCCAAAAGCTACTAATCTCTTGCTTGAACCTCCGAGATTGCCACGAATCAGTGTATACACTAAGACCGTCTACTTAGGGGTGACACGGAGAGCTTGGCCTTTGATCCCAAGATAAGAACTGGTAGCTGTGGTGCACTGTTTGCCAGGATGTTTAACTTTTGTGGAGTTTAGTATGGTGTTTGACGTTTCAGATACTTAACGTAATGCGCTCTTTAAGCACTAACTCTAGAGGTTGGGAGTTTTTGGTGCTGAATAAGGCCAAAAAGTTGACAGTTTGTCTCCTGATCGAATACTGGACGGTGCCAATTAGCATAAACTTGAAACTATACCGAAAAAATGCCCCCGCGACCAAAAGACACCCTGGCTTCTGAAGAAAGGAAAAAAGCAACTCCGGAAAACAAGCCCGTCCTATGATCAGGCGAGCGCAAATAATAAAATCCAAATTGCCTGAAAAGTCGGGTGAGGATTGATAAATGGCTAGTTGCTCTGTGTTTTGTTATTTTTTTTTTTTTTTACAGAGGAATAGCATTAGTGAGTATTAGCGTGAAGCATAGATTTGTGCACTCGGGATATTTGGGACTTGTTTTTACTTGAAGAAGGAGCCTGCACTGGCATGCCCACAGGAAGGGTAGGGATATAGAAACTGTAGCTAGGCTAACTAATTTGATTCCTCTCACTCGCGAGGTCCCGAGGAAAATTGGGTTTTCTTGCTCATAAATGGGGGGAACGGAACGTGGTGTTGTTCTGATGTGTTATTGGGTTCAATGCCTTCAGGGCATGTTTATGGTGGCTTCTATGGCTTCGACCTGGTACAAGCAGTACAGTAATTAAGTATAGAAACTGAACAAAAAGCATCAGATATAAGATGATAGGGCATGGTTAACACTTACTGGACTCTTCGGCATGTTATAGCTGTAACTTTGGTAGATTCTAGCACATATTGAGTAAAGCCATCACTCACTACAAGTCTCCCGTTTCCCAATGCACTGTCTGGAATGCCCACCCTCGCCTCTTCCCCACCTATCAATATATTATGCATGGAGTTCCCTATCCCTCTTTAAACCTCGTTGCCTAGTTAGATAATTGCGGTTCTTATTAAACATACGCCCAGAATGGGTGGTGAGCCCGTAGTGAGTAAGAGACAAAATGGGAGATTATTGAGCCTAGGATTGTACTCTCTCTCGTTTAAGGGGAGCCAATATAGGTTTTTTTTCTGTATCTGAGCTCGCGCGATCTAGGATAGGAGGATCACACTAGGACAAGGCGGTGCGATGTCTGGGAAAGACGGATGTATTTGGGTAGAGTTGAGGTTTATTAAACGTGGTTTCAGCCTACTAGTAGGGCAAGTTTCCAAACTCCATATCGCTACTAAGCTCCCTATACATCTCGAATTGTACTAGTTCTGGGGTGCAGATATCGAGTTCATAGACTGGAAGTCATACACAATAAATCATGCAGGATCTGAGTGTGGTTGGTTCTGGCAGTATCACCACTGAGGGAGCGGAGAGAGGAGATAGAAGCGGGTGGGTGTTTTGTATTGCTTATGGAAAAGGAAAGAAAGGATATAAAGAGAAAAGAGAAGAAAGAAGAATAAAAGGAGAAGAAAGCGAGGCTAAGAACCAGGCGTAGACACAGGCGGGAGACTGGTGTCGTCACGTGGCGTCACTCGGAAAACACTAGTGTTGAAAATAATCAATACTAAAGTAATGATCGAGAGGAAAGGCTTGAGGAAAGCTGTTAGGAAGGAAGAAATGAAGGGAGGAAAGGACAGGAAGGAAAGAGAAACAGGTGTGGGAAAAATTTTCATAGCTTGGGCGTCACTCTGCCGGTGCATACGCGTACTATAGCCGCCTTAGAGTGTGGGCATCTCCCACACCAAGGGCCGCCATTAAACTACTATTTCCTGTAACAAGCTCAAAGCAAATTCTAATAGGCAGTTTATATGTAGGGACGCTGCGGAGGGATCCTCTGAGAAGCGCCGATGAGAGCTCTAGTCACGGCGAGAAATTGTTCGGGTATTACCAAACACGCCAGTACTCCCTACCGGGAGACCCTATATCGACCACGAAATCGTAAGATATTTTCAGGTGGTCGTTAGGATCCTGTCGGCCCTACCCAGGTGGATATTGACAGTTACGGGTATCGGGAGATAATGCTCGACTGTGACACTGATCTTAATGCAATTGATAGCCAACCACTAATGGATATTATTAGTATCATTCTGGAGAAGATCTCGGAAATGTAAGTAGGGATATCCAATATATTCCCAATACAAGTCGGAGACAGTTCACTAACAGTGGCTCTAATTTCCTTATCGTTGCCCTAAACACTCATGTCATCTGAGGCGAGATTATTCTCAATCTTCTCAGATGAAAGCTTGATGAGGTGATCAAAGGGGAAACAGAACTAACAATGTTACTGGCATTTATGTTGTACTATGCTATGGTTCTCAGCATGTTTAACCACCTGGTGTATTGAACTCAATGGAGGAATCTTCAAGTGTACGTACATAGATACCTAGTTTGGAAATGGTGCAAGTGCCTATTTGTCACTGCTTCACACAAAATTCTCTTCACTATAGTATTATGCGTGACGTACGGCACCCCTACCCTCAGTGTAGGAAGGAGAGCTCTCATCTTTCCTACTTTTCTCCGCTCTCATCTATCGTATGCACACCTCCTCTTACTTTTCAGAACTTTACAACTCTTTTTCTGCTATTCCAACACTTTTAGTATGTTCGCTTTTAGTAACCATGCCACAACAAGTGTTCGTTACGGGGCGGGGCG
>QOVD01001152.1:0-13098 GCA_003521225.1 Tuber microsphaerosporum
CCTTAATATAGGCATTCCTCCCACAACCCTAACCCTGCTGACTCATACCCTTGAGTCACACGACCTCATGACTCGTAGCGAGTCATGTGCGAAATCCAGCAGCTGACTTCTAACAAGTCAACTGCGCAACATACCTAAACCAATCATAATTCAAATAACAAATCATGTGCGCAACTTGCGTCAGATGAGTGAAACCCATGACTCGTAATGTGAGTCATGTGCGAAAGTTCATAAATCATATCACCACAATCGTAGTCATGTGAGAAACATTACCCAATAACATTACAACGATGACATCGCAAGTGCGAGTCATTTGAAACAGATCACAAACCTATGCCTCATAGCAATGAGTCATGTGAAACCTTATTCCTCGCTTAGTAGGTCTGTGACATTAGCTCCCTTCTCCCCTAGCATTGGTCCCTCGATTCTTATTTCCCCAATTCCATCAACTGATTTCCTAGACGTCTGAGTTCTCTCTTCAGTCGTCTGTTGATACTTTCCTCGTTCTTTCATGATGTTCTCATCATTCCCAACCTCGCGTTTCCGACCTCGAGCGACCTTGTTTTGTCCATAATGGTCTTCTGCTGATTATGGATCGTTTCGTCTTGTAGTCGTATCATGTTTTCGAGGTGTTCGTTTCGTTGTATTAGCTCATCGATGTGTTTGTGTAGGCTGTCAACGTCTGGAATCGTTCCTTCTCTTTCTGTTCTTTCTTCCTCCTCTATCTCGCCTCTCTCCCTCTCCAGCCGGGTACTCACGGCTTCCATCCTATTCTTTATTACCATATATTTCCTGCTCAGCGGCCCCTGAGCCACTGTTGGTCCAGGATAATATCCCGCTTTGATTTTGTCTATTTTATGGACTAGACAATTGTCCCTGTAGCATGCATCCCTGGTGTATATCTCGGCCTGTTTTCGCTGAGGTTTCTTAGGTTGGGACAGAGGAGGAGGAGGAGGAGTCGCTTCTGATGCATATGGCGTCTCCTAGGGTGTCGTCCTGTTGACACTATGTCTTTGTGGTTTTTGAGGGAACCAGTTCCCTAATTTCTCGCTGATATGGACTTGACATTCGTCGTCATAACAGCCCGTCCACGATAGGCTGAGATGTTCGTTCAGTTCCATGTTCCGCTTTGCTTCGAGCTGGCTTGCATCCAGCTCTGATTCTGGTGGCCCTGAGTACGGTGAGCTAGTAGGCGGAAATGGGCCGAAGCTGCGATTCCCGCAATCGCCCCATCCTTCTTCGGCCTTGAGCGGTGCGGCGATCGGTTGCGGGGACTCCACTTCCCCCCATTCCTGGTTTGTCTGGGTAGTGGGAGTGGAATCGTTGAACTGCAAGAGCAGCATTTGCAAAGTTTTCTGTTGGGTACCAGGTCTTGTTGTGTTCTGGTGAATATCCCGTCCACTTAGCAGGATATTGCAAGTGGTTTCGATGTACTAGAGAGTCGATGATTTGTTCGAGTTCGTATTCGTTTTCTCCGTCTATTTCAATAGGCTGTGGAAGAGTTTGGATTTGTGAAGGAAATCTGTTGTCTTAGTATGGTTCGAGGAGTGAGATGTGGAATGTGTCGTGTATCTTCATCGAGGGTTGCAGAGCCAGCTTATAAGCGCTATTGCCAAGCTTTGCCCCTATCTTCAATGGCCCGATTGTCTTTTAATCCCATTTTTTCCATGGTCTCGTGCTCTTGATGTTGCGTGGCAACAACCAGACTCTATGTCCTGATTTAAGATTCGGATCGGGTTTTCGGTGTTGATTGTAATCTTTTTTTTGTTGTAATTGTGCTGCCACCATCTCGCTTCGTTGTGTGTCGTGTAATTCCCTCATATCTTCCGTTGATATCTTTTTCGTTTGCATCAGATAACCGATTGTCTGGTATTGGGGGTTGATTCCGTAGTTTGCATAGAATGGTGTTGTTTTGATCGTTTCCGGATATCCGTTGTTGTATGCAAATTCTGCTAGCGATAATGCCTCATACCAATCGTCCTGTTGGTAGTTGATATAGGCTCGTAGATATTGTTCCAATATGGCCTTGTTTCGTTCCGTTTGTCCGTCCGTTTGAGGGTGAAATGCCGTGCTGAGTCGTAGTTCAATTCCCATTTTAATTGTGGTGTCTTTCCACAACTCTGATGTGAATAGTGTGCCTCGATCTGTGATGATATCTCCTGGGATTCCGTGTAGACGAACTATTTCTCGTAGAAATAGATTTGCAAACTGCCGCGCGTCTAGATCCTTCTGGCAGGGTATAAAATGACTCATTTTGGTCAGGCGGTTTATGACTACCAAAATGGTGTCATAATCGTTCGATATTGGCAGATCCGTGATGAAATCCATCGCAATTCATTTCCATGGTCGGTCAGGTGCCTCGATTGGTTGTAGCAATCCGTACGGTGCATGTCGGACTACTTTTTTCCCTTGACCTGTGTCGCAATTCTTGAAGTATCGTTTGATCTTGTCCCTCATATTTGGCCAATAATATTTGCGGCATATGAGCTCGGTAGTTTTCGCCGTTCCTCCGTGTCCTGCTTGTAGAACATCGTGGTGGTTGTAGATAAGGGTGGTCCTGAGCCCTTCGTCGTCTGGTATCCATATGTTTCCCTGATACCATAGGTGTTCGTCCTTCCATTGACATAGCCCAAGTGCTACCCCTTTCATTTCCTTTTCCTTTTGGTCCAACGCATTCCTGATTTGTTTTATGTATTCGTCATTCTGGCTCGCTTGTTGTATCTTTCCTTCGTCCATGTCCTGGAATTCCACTAGTTCCAATTCGTTGATTTCCTCCTAATACTGTTCCTTAGGAAGTAGTATTTGAGGGGTATTGATGAGCCTTGGATCTCCTGCCGTTGGTAGGTCTCCAGCTCTTCGAGTGAGTGCGTCGGCTTTCCCGTTCTCTTTCCCTGGTTGGTAGTATATCATGAAGTCGAACTGACGTATTCGTATTTCCCATCGTTTTTGCCGGTCGCTCAGGTTCTTTGAGGTCATGAAGGTGACCAGGTTCTTGTGGTCCGTCATCACTCGTACTGTGTGTAGGCATCCTTTAACGTATCTCCTCCATTCCTCTAGAGCTTGTATGACCACTAATAGTTCCTTGTCGTGGACGTCGTAGTTGCTCTCCGCATCCTTCAATGTCTTGGATCGGAATGTGACTGGTCTCCATCTTCTGCCTGGTCATTGTTGTGAAAGGATTCCGGAGCAGACGTATTTTGATGCCTCGGTTTCGATCATTGTTGGTAGGTCGGGGTCGTAATGGACCAGGACCAGTGACCTGGTGAGTTTCCTTTGTAGTTCCTCGAATGCTGCTTGTTCGGTATCCCCCCATTCCCATTTAACAGCTTTTTTCGGTGAGCCGGTAGAGGGGTTTGCTCGTCGTGCTAAATACTTCTATAAACCGTCGATAGAAGTTGCAAAAGCTGAGGAAGCATTGCACTTCCTTAACTTTTGTTGGCGCCATCCATTCCCATATAGCTTTTGCTTTGATAGGATCCATCTTGATGCCATCTTCGTTGATGATAAATCCAAGGTATTCCACTTCTTTCTTGTGGAATTTGCGTTTGGAAGGTTTAACCTTCATTCCTGATTCGTATATGTCTGCCAATATGTTGGCGACATCCTTTCGGTGTTGTTCCAAAGTGTCGGAGTATATTAGGACATCGTCCAGATATACTATGCAGCAGATATCTATATAACTTGGAACCTTATTGTTGATCCATCTTTGGAACGCCGCCGGTGCATTGGTTAGCCCAAAGTGCATTACCAAGTATTTGTATGTCCCCAATTTGCTTGAAAAGGTCATTTTCCATTCGTCCTCTTCTTTGATCCTAATGTTGTGGTAGGCGTCCTTGATGTTGAGTTTTGTGAATTATTTGCCGGTGTTGGGCCGATCCAGTGCTTCGCTGATGAGTGGTAGTGGATACCGGTCCTTTTTGGTGACTTCGTTAAGTCCTCGGTAATCCACACATAGCCGAAGCTTTCCGTCTTTTTTCTTGACAAAGAGTATGGGCGACGCCAAGTCTGTCCATACTTCTCGTATCCATCCTCTTCCTAGGTTCTGGTTGATATATCGTCGTAATTCGTACAGTTCATCCACGCATAATGGATATATCTTCTTCGTTGGGACTTTCTCTCCGTCTTAGAGGTTGATTTCCAGGTCCACTCCTCGTCGATGTGGTGGTAGTCCAGTTTTTTCTTCTTTTTCAAAGACGTCCATCAGGTAATGGTATTCCTTTGGAACTATTTCTTCGAGTTCCTTCTGTTTGTTGGCTTTTTTGTTCCTGATAGCCAATTCCGTGCTAATATTGAGTGCTTCCAATCTCATCTCGTTCTCGATCCAGCTTCTTTTGATGATACCAGTGGTGTCCGCTCTTCGATAGAAGTGGCCGAATGCTTTAGCCGAGATTTCGCTTATCTCGATCTTTGGTTTTGACATACTAGCTTCCTGGCTAGTGTGTTCCTTGGTTTCCATACTGCTGAATCCGTGGTCGGTTCTCTCGGTTTCGTCCAGTGAGGCTACTTCGTATAGCTCTCCATTGTTAATCTTTTCAATGATCAATTGTGCAATTCGATCTCCTTTTCGTACCGTGTACTCGGTAGTTCCTTGGTTGTCCATTACTACCTTCACTTCACCTGTACAGTCGGCGTCTATACTCCCGCATTGGTGCTGAGTCTGTGCTTGACTGCGAGACCACTGCGTGGAGCTATTCCTCCATAGGTGTTGTGGGGTAGCCCAATAGCTATTCCCGTTCCGATAGTTACCTGCCCCTGGGCTGGTATGCTGACGTTCTCAATTGGGTACAGGTTGCTTCCTGCTGCCATAACCGATCCCTTCGTAGGCATTCTCGCTTCGTTGGTCAATCGTTTGACCTTGACACGCTTGTCAATGCTGGCCTGAACTTCAGATAACTTGGTAATCAAGTTTTCTTCCAGGGCTTCCGGTTCAGGTACAGCATATGCAACAGGTGGACTGTTCAGACACCATGTTGTGCATTGTGCGCTGTGGAAAGTAATCTTCTTATCGTTCCAATCGATAGTTGGATTATGCGTTCGTAACCATGGCATTCCCAAGATGACTATATGGTTTTGCAAATTTGCCACTTGGAGAGTTGCTAATTCCCTAGGGCTATTGATGTCCCTAGGTACTTTCACAACATGGGTGACTGGCCCCATGCTGCTTGGCTTCCCATCCGCTAGGTAAATTTCTCTCGGTTTCTGACCTCGAGTTGTCGGGATTCCGTGCTTCTCGCATGTCCCCTGGTCGATAAAATCTTCTGTTGCTCCCGAGTCGATCATTGCGTTGATCGTGACGGTTTCCTTTTTTCCATCAAGTCTGACCTTCACCAAAATGTGCTCCTTTTCGTTTTCGAGTGTTTCCGTATAATTGAGTGCCGCGTAGTAGTTTGCCAAAATGATGGGTTTCCGTTCGGGTCTGTCCCTCAGACAATCTCTTACTGGGGACTTTCTTCGTTTCCCGACTGTTCTGGTTCTCTCTCCACTTCCATTTCCCTGATCTTGGGTCTGGTTCCCCATGGTTGTCGTCCCTGCCTTTCTCCCTTTCGTTATTAACTAATATAGTCTTGTCCATCTCTTACATTGTTGCAATCTTTCGCTCAGTGATGTGCCTTTCCACATTTGAGGCATAGTTGTTCCCTCAGTCTTCTTCTGAATTCATTGTTTGGTAACCTCCAGTTGGGTTGTCTTCTGGTCGCATCGAGGTCCATAGGCTCTCCTCTTCGATGGTTGATGGCAGGCCTAAATGTGCCATCCTGGTTTCTTGGTACTTCGACAGCGCGGTTCGATGTATTTTTCTGTTGTATGCAGTTGACAAAGTTGATGCGATTTTCCTTTCTGATAGCCCAGTTTGTGAGGTCTTCTACGTCGTCCATTTCGTAGTTGTCTTGTCCCCATGCGTCTTGTAGGGTACGGGTGATTCCTTTAAGGAATATCCTTTGCATTGATTGGTCGTCGTAATCCGCTTCGTCTGCTGTCAATCGGAATTCGTTGCAGTAGTCGCTTATGTTTCGTTTTCCTTGAACCATGCCCTCAATCTTGGTTCTTGCTGCATTCTGCCTGTCGACGTCGGTGAACTGTCTTCGGAGCACATCGGTAAATCGGTCCCAGGTTTCCCAGTTTGCTGTCTTCCTTCCTTCCACGTATTGTGTGATCCATTTTGCCGCTGCTCCCCTTAATAGTGACTTGCGTATATCACTTTTTTAGTGTCGATGGTGATGCCCGTCGCCTCATAGTACAAGTTGCATTGTGCTATGAAAGTCCGTAGTGTCTCATGTTCTCCTTTGAACTCGGATGGTGGCTTGACTTTCAGTCTCAAGGTTGCTCCTTGTGCCAATTGGATAATATGTCGTAGTTGTTCTTCCGTGAATCCGGCCAATTGGTTTGCCGTCGCAGGGCCGCCTGTTGGGGGGTTGCTCGGCCCGCTAGGTGCCGCTAGTGCTGACATTGTGTTTCTTCTTGTGATGGCTGGTGATGCTGTTCCTTCAGATCCAGCTGGGGATCTTGGTTCGGGTGATACTGGGCCACCGGTCATTGATGTTCCGACTGAGTGTTGAAGTGCTTCTCCTAAAGTCTCTGTATCGAATGCTACTTCTGCTAGTGGGTCTTCATGTGGTTCCGACTTCTTGTCGGTTAGGTCAAGCGATGAGACGCAACCAAATGTAACAATCCTTCCCTCAGGGCGATACTTGCAGCAGGTAACAACTCCGAGATTCTCGCGCACTACTTTGATAGCCGAACATACCTGCTCCTATCTTGTAGTAGGGAACTTCGCCCAGTGACAGTTCTCTTTATTCGCCGGGAATCGTGATGGTAAAGATAACTTGAAATGATAGTATAAGAAAGTCCTTACATGGTTGCGTGTGGAACTAACTACATGACGCTTTTTTCTCTTTTTTTTTCTTTTTGTTTTTTTTATATAACGCTTTTATTTTCGATTAAAGGCTTACAGTACAAGACTAGCTACGGAACAAAAAGGATGTGCAGCATCAGCTATGACCCCAAAGACCCGGCGCGGATCCAAACCCACAGTCCATCCGGTACCCCCCCTCTGCTAAAAACCCTCTGACCCTGCCCAACAAGAGCAGAAACCCACAAACAAGTCCGGTACTATGGGTAGAAAACTACAGAAAGAAAATACAGGCCTGAGCTCCGACAAAACCTCCACCGACGAGCAGAAAGTAAGACGCCAAACGATATTGAGACCCTAACTGAGAAACCCAAAAGTGTACCACCGTCCCAACCAACATAGCCTACCAGCTTTCCCCGCTCGCGGGGCCTGTCCCCTGAATGCCCCAGAAATTGGTGAACGCCGAAGCGAAGCTGGGGGGAAGGGCAACAGATAGACCGTGGAAGGAACGACGCAATCGAAGAAACCCAGGGCCGTGTGGTGTAAGAGGATACAAACTAACCCTTGGGAATTCAACCGAGATGATGATGTTAGCAGTAGGGTGCCAGCCAGACGAGGAGGGGCCAACCGCGGTGAGGCGGCGGACAAACAAGAGGGAGGCTGTAACTGAGCCACGGGACGAACGACCGAGAAAGGAGGAGGACGGAGGGGTAGACCCAATCAAGAAGTGTGAGACCGACCGACGGACACGAGATCACAGTTATTCGACCATCTCGACGGTACCAAACACAGTTCCCAGGAGAAAGTGCAATACCAGTGAGCAGAGCCACTGGGGCCACTACTTCACCACTAACCCGAAACTGCAGAAGGCCATTGACGAGAAAGGGGTTGCGAACCGTGTGCAAACGCTAAGCAAGGGCAGCGAAGCGAAAGCGGGGAAGGGGAGGGAGAGTAGCCGTGAACCCACCAGACAAAGACTGCCTGAGAGCGATGCCATCAGAAGGGGAACAGAGGGGAGAGGGATCAGGACGCGTCACCGTCCTAGGCAGCGAGGCCATCAGAGGAGGTGAGTGGGAGGTGGGTGGAGTTGACGATAATATTTGATGGTGTTGAAATTTAAATCGCAGGAGGTGGAGAGGAGATCGTTCGTGACTAACTACATGACAGTTTTTTTTTTTTTTTTTTTTTTTTTTTTTTTTTTTTTTTTTATATCAAGTGTATTTGTTTTACAACTACCGAGGTACAAAAACAGCATGCATCATCAGATATGGCTGAAAAAAACCCAACGGTCCAACCTGGCGCCAGTGGAAAAAGCCATCATCCCAAGACCCTCTGGTGTCGGCCCATGCGCAAAATCTCGCAGACAAGAGAGAAAAACAACATTGGCTGGGCGAAGCGGACGAAAAAGTAAGTCCCCAAAACCCTATAAGCAGGAAACAACAGGAAAACCACTTGCCATGAACTCCTACCCTCTGACAAAAAGAATACTGAATGCGCAGCAAAACAAGGAGTGAAAAGTCTAACCTATACAAATGAACTGAAAGACAAGCAAGTGGAACCCATGATAAAGAAAACCTGACCGAGACATAGAGTAAACACAACACTAACGATCTCAGAAAGGGGCCGGCCATCACCCTTGTAGCGGAAACGAGGGGCAATCAGAACACGAAAGAAATCAGCAAAAATTACCTTGTACCAAGTTTGAAAGTTGTTCAAGGAGGCAGTGCAATACCATGAACAGTTGTAACCGAGGAATGCGACTTTGGGCAGTCGGGAGAGCGAGTGGAGCCACATGGCAGAGAGGATGCCAGCCGAGAGAATGATCCAAGCCGACTGTGTAAGCGAGGGCAAGGAAGGAACAAGGGGGTGGCTGTAACTGGGCCGCGGGACAAGACGATGGGACGAGGAGAGGGGGTGGAAGGCAAACAACTCGCTAGAAACAACCCACAAACAGGTCATGCTCGAATGATTTCGGACCGAGAGAACGATAGTGAGTACCACGAAGTTACTGACCGAAGCTTTCCCCAGCGAGGGACAAGCCATAGAACCAAGAGCCTACTTTCACCAAGGTCCGGACACCGTAACACCGACCGTAAACGTAGAAAGGAGTAAAGCCGACCGTGGCAATCGCTAAGCGAGGCTTGCGACCGTGAGACGAGGGGGAGGGCGAGAAGATCATTCAACAAACTTCTAGGACGACGCTTTCTCAAGGTGAGGCCATAATAAAAGAAGAACAAGGTAGTTTCGTCACCCCCTAGGCCGCTTGGCCATCCATGGGGGGAGAGGGAGAGGGTTGAGTTGACGATGATATCTCATAGTGTTGAGATTTCAATCGCCGGAGGTGGAGAGGAGCTCGTTCGTGACTAACTACTCGACGGTTTTTTTCTTCTTTTTTTATTTCTTTTTTTTTTATATCATATATTTTTAGTTTTAAGGTACAAGAAATAGCGTGCATCATCAGATATGGCCAAAACAAAACCCACAACCAAAAAACTAAAACAAACTTCAAAGCAAAACCCAAAACACAACTAATCCTCCTGTGGCGACGAACCCAGTTGCAATCGAAAAACTTAACAAAAACAACGTACCCACGTTAAAACCCAGTTTTAACAAACCAAATGAAAACTACATAAATTCGTGAGAAAAAAACCACATAACTCATGAAACTAGGGAGCGGCCGGGGCGTTACAAATCATCATGGCCCTGGCACCTCTCTTTGTAATACCTTTTAAGAGGTTACTGGTCGGGAAGAGCTTCGGCCTCGAGCCTCTAGTGGTGGGCGCA
Organism: Tuber microsphaerosporum; assembly: GCA_003521225.1. Taxonomy (NCBI): domain Eukaryota; kingdom Fungi; phylum Ascomycota; class Pezizomycetes; order Pezizales; family Tuberaceae; genus Tuber; species Tuber microsphaerosporum. The sequence goes on from QOVD01001152.1 coordinate 9,632, forward strand.
GGCGGGGTGACAGATGGAACTACTGGTAGGGGCGGTATCGAATATGGAGGCATGTCTGGCGGGAAACCCGTGGCAGTGGAAAGTATGTAGCCGGAGAGGCCCTTGAGCAGAGATGTGGAGTCCCAGAGGGGGGACGGGTAGTCCAGCGACACATCCCTTGGGAGGAAGATGTAGCGTGTTTCCGATCTCGAGGGGCAGAACAGGATGGCATCTTGAAAGTTTCCACACTGGACTCGCAGTGTGGACAAAGAGTAGGGTTGTCTTTATTCTACCAGGAAGGATGACCAGCGAGGTAGCTCTTTCCGGCTCTCATCTGGTGGATCCTACTGGCCACAAAGCGGGGGAGGCCTTGGAACGGGTGAGGTGAAAGGGAGGGGGGAAACTTGTAGTATAGGCGAGGCGAGTAGTCCACCTTCCAGAAGGGAAGAAGGGATTGTCTGAGGAGGAGTTTAAGGCGTTTGTTGGCCTTAGTCATGAGGAGCGGGTCTGGGAGGAGAGTGCGCAGGTCTGCGAGGTCGGTCCTAACTAGCGGGAAGAATGCAGGTCGGTCAAGGGCCATATACACGTCATGCACGATCGAGTCGAGGGGCCGATGTCTCCTGCATCGAGACAGGGGGGTAGCCCAGTTCAGTGGGAGGTAGTTTGATTGGAGCCCGGTGGTGTATTGTCTGACGGAGATGGGGGACCTCCAGTCATCCAGGCACGGGAAGCAGGGGTGCAGTCTGGCAGTCGCCGGATCGGCAGAAGCGGGAAGGCACGAGGCCCGTAGGCCAGCAAGGCGGCGTTGGTGAGCCGCCAGAAGGGAAACCGGGGGAAGGCATGACTCGAAGGACAGGATGCCTGTCAGGGTGGAGGAGAAACAGGATGTACCCCACCTCTGGACCTTCCTCCAAAAAACTTCCCTTTTTTCGGTCATCTTCACACTTGGGATAAAGAGATCGGCCCCATAGAGGAGAACTGGGCGAACCACTGCCATGCCCAGACGGTGGGAAAGGAAGGGGGGGATACCTTTAGCTGGGGAGCCTAGGGAGCGAATCACGGCAAAAGCACCCTTGGCAAGGGCAAGTCTTTTGTTAAAGTGGGGCGAGGTGAAGAGAGCGGGGGTGTACCAGTACCCCAGCCACCTGAGGGACGCGGCGGGGCGAAAGGTACTTCCGTCCAGGGTGATAGAGGCAGCAGACAGGGGGCCCCTTTGCAGCGGGGTACGCCAGTGGATGAGCTCTGTCTTTGGAACCGAGAAAGGGACCCTCAGCTTTGAGCCGATGGCGGAAAGAGTCCGATAATGGCCAGCCAGGAGTGAGATGTTTTTTTTGTAAGAGGGAGAGGAGACCGTGATAGCAAAGTCGTCCACTTAAGAGAGGACCAGACCTCGGGGGATGAAGAGGTGCATGGAGGAGACGTAGATTACGAACAGCAGGGGTGAAAGGGGGGAGCCCTGGGGAGTGCCCACCGATACCGGGAGAGAGATCCTCGGCGAGCCCTGGAAGAGGAGGCGACAACGACGTCCGTGTAGGAAGGAGTAAACCCATTTGACTCGGTATATGGGAGTGCCAAGGGACTGTAGCTTGGAAGAGAGGACCGCGGAAACAACATTGTCAAAGCTGCCCTTTATGTCCAAAAAAAGGGTAGAGACTTTGAAGCCATGGTTGGCTTGAAGGGCCCGAACCTCATGGGCGAGGGTGGCCACTGCGTCAAAGGTGGCTATTCCAGGAACGGAACCACACTGGTCACCGTGTATAAGACCAAGTATACGGGCCATTTTGCCAATTCTGGAACAGACTATATGCTCCAGGTTCTTGGAGAAGGTTTTGAGAAGGACTATCACCCTGAAGGAGGCAGGCGACTCGTAGGAGGGTTTCCCGGGCTTGTCCAGGATCACGCCATCCGCCTCCTTGAGTGAACCGGGGAGGTGGCCGTGCGACAGGAGAGGGGAGAGCCGTGCGGGTATGAGCTTGGGGTACTTTGAATGTACCTTCTTGCAGACTGAGTAGGGGATTGTGTCCGGTCCTGGGGCCAAGGTGGGGGAACATGCCCCGAGGGCAGTGCTTACCTCCTCTTTGGTTACCGGGAGAGCATCAGGGTCAAGGGGGGCGAAGCGAGGGTATCCAGGGCTTGGCCTTGGGGGGAAGAAGTGATTCAGAAGGGCCTCATTAATCTGGGCGGGAGTGTTGGCCCCCGGGAAGGAGGGGAACCTGACTGAGTTGGAGCCGGACACAGCTCGTCTAGCGTGCCAGACTGAGTGGGCGTCCGTGGTGGACAGGTAAAGTTCCCAGTGCCACTTCTTGGCCTGTTGGATCGCATTGAAGAAGGCCGCCCTGGCAGTGCGGGCTTCGGCTGGGGGAAGAGGGTCATTGCGTAGTTTGGCCTTACGGGCACGTTTGGCTGCAGCGTGGTACGTTTTCCTTATTGAGGAGAGGAGGGGAGACCACCAAGGTTTAGCCCTAGGTGAGGGACGGAAAAAGGGAACATTGGAGTGGAGGTACTCTTGGACTCTGGAGAAGTTGGTGTCAAACCAGGTGTCTAGTTGGTCATTGGAGGGAGAGGGGATGGGGGTGGAGATCTCGATTTTATCCAGGGCCGCGGTGGCTCCATCCCAATCGAGCCTCACCCAGTCCGGTTACAGGGGTGCAGGCTGGAAAGGGGAAAAAGCAAAAGAAACCAAACAAGGAACGTGATCCGACCAAGTAGACGGTAGGGGTGTGGACCACTCCGCCTTAACAAGCCGGGAAAGAAAGACATTTGCAAAGGCGAGGTCAATGACCCCAGGCCTAGCGTGAGCGTCAAACGAAAACCTAGTATAAACACCTGCAACATTTAAAAGCAAAAAATCCAAAGACGCCGCTAAATTAAAATAGGGGGAGGAAGGGGACATATCGGATTGATTAAAGTGTCTGAGGGGATCAGCGGAGGGGTGGTGGACGTTGAAGTCCCCGATAATCAAAGTAGGAAAGGAATAATTCTTAAAAACTGGGGTGGGGGGAACAGAAGGGGCACCTCCAGCGCGGGTAAAGATGTTGTAACAGTTGGAGACTCTCGATCTGTTGGCCGACTCACTCGGGGGGGAATCAAAAAAGAAATCAAGGGAAAAATAACTGTCCGAACCCGATGTAACTGGGAGGACCGAAGCTCGTTCCAGGAACTATAGGGGAACATAGGTAGCGACCCTTGGCTTCAGGGTCTCAGGCGGGGTGGGGGAAAAAACTTTAAAGTCAGCAAAGAAGGGAAGACGACTGAACTTGACAGGAGGGTCTTGGACGGCAACAATATCAACAGGGGTTTTTAGCAACGAAAAACTACTAAACAAGGCAAGAAACACTTTCCAGGTCCCCAGGAGGTTGTGTTGTACAAAGGAGATTTTAGACTGGGACGATAATTTTGCGGCGTTTTCCCGCATTAGTGGGCACCGCCCTGATTTGATGAGGAGGAGAAGGACAACGGGACCCCTTGGGGGAGGGGGCCACGGGGTC
>QOVD01001153.1:0-48613 GCA_003521225.1 Tuber microsphaerosporum
CTCAAGGCACCAGCCAGGCTCTCTAGGAATGGTTACTTCAAGGGAATCAAGAAGGCCAAGTCCAGCTACTGGTCCTCCTTCCTCGCATCCACCACCCACCAATCGATCTGGACTGCGAACAAATTCGTGGCCCGAGAGAAGGCCCTCCGCTTTCCCAACCTCCCGGACACCAACGCCCCAGTAGCCATAAACAGCGCCCTCCTCGCCCACTCATTCCCAGATAAGGATCCCCTGCCCCACCGCACTAGGCTGGCACCCAACCCAGACACCCCCCCTCTTACGCCACGAAACATCTCCTCGGCCATTGGCAAGTCCTCCCCGTCGTTGGCCCCCGGGCCAGATGGCATCCCCTACTCGGTTTGGAAGAAGATCCACGAATGAACAAGGACATTCTGACCAAAATCCTCTCCCGTCTGATCTCCTATGGCTTCCACCCCCGGTTACTGAAGGCGGCGAATGGTGTTGTACTCGATAACCCCGGGACACCCTCGTACGACTCCCCCGTCTCCTTTCGAATCATAGTTCTCCTCAAAACCGTTTCCAAGATCCTGGAGAGGGTTATGGCCCTCAGGCTCCTTAAGGTCGCCCATAACAATAAGCTTCTCCATCCCAATCAGTGTGGCTATCTACCGGGCGTCAGCATCTCTGACGCCTTCGCCACCCTCCCCCACTAGGTGAGGTGCCTTCAGAGGCCCAGGCTCACAGGCTCCACCCTGTTCCTCGACATAAAAGCCTCCTTCGACAACGCCAACTCCCGTATCCTAAGATCCCGGCTCCTGAGAGCCAAAACCCCCTCTTCCCTGGTGGACTCGGTCTCCTCGTTCCTCACGGACCGAAGGTGCACCCTACTGTACCAGGGGTCCTCCAACATCCCTGCCCCAGTCTCGGTGGGAACCCCCCCGGGATCCTCCATGTCCCCCTTCTTGTTCATAATATATGCCAGCCCCCTCCAGCTCTCCATACCCAAGGGCCTTATGATCTCGTATATTGATGACTTTGTCCTCACGTTTGGATCCCACTTCTACAGGAGGAAAATTCAACTGCTCCAGAACCTTTTCACGACTGTTTCAGCAAGGGGCCCCAAGATAGCGGTTTCCTTCATAGTCTCCAAGACCGAAATCATACACTGGCGAACCTGAAGTCACAGAGCCCCCTGTCGCAGGCCACCCTCTCCTTCGAAGGTCAACTGTTCTCCCCCGCCAAGGTGGGCCGCTGGCTCGGATACTGGCTGTGCCCCTCCATCAACACCACACAACACTTCGAAAGAAGGTTGGCGCAGGCCCAAGCGGCCTTTTCCTTCCTTAAACGCTTAGCATCGCCAGGGGCCAGTATACGCCCCTTCCTCTCCCACCAACTTGCACAATCGGTCATCCTCCCCATCTTGTCCTATGGCGCGGATCTCCTCCCCCCGAACACCAGCTCCCTAGGCAGGATGAACGCCTTCTGGCACAGAGTGCAGAGATGGGTCACCAACTGCTTCTACTCGACCCCTATTAACATCCTCTACAGAGAGGCATGCCATCCCCCCCTGGCGGCCTACACCACATACCGGCGCCGCCTAGCAGGGTTGCGGCTTGCCTGCGCCCCGCGCACGCTCAACCCAGCCACAGCACGCCTCCCCAAGGACTTCCCCTAGCTGTCAGTTTTCAGAGCGCCGGACTCAAACAGCGTATAGATGAAAGGTCTCTCCTCGGTGTACCTCCCCATCCACTGGCAAACCCCCACCCTTTCCTCTCCCCTTCGGAGTCACGTCCCCCTGGACGTCCTTGCCCACCTTACGCACCCCCTCGCCACCAGCTTATTCTGCTTCCCCCTGATCCTAACCGAACAACAAGCCTCCCACCTCCACCTGCCTCCTCCGGAGCTGATGCGCAAGACCTACAAGGCCCTCCGTACCAGAGCCAGGGACTTACTCACTTCAGACTGGCTGGCAGAGTTCTCCGCGCCGGCATACTACCCGTACCCCCCCTCACACACACCGCACCCTTTCATTGGCCTCTCCATGTTTATCGCAGGTCGCATCCATCAAATGTTGGCCCACAAGTGCTACTTGGCCGCTCACCCCTCCTGGCACAAGGAAGCCCCTCGCTCCACCTGCCCGCCCTCCGACTTAGAGCCGGAAACCTTCGACCAAGCCATTCTACACTGTCCCACCATGCTAGGATAAAGACGCCGATACTTGAACCCGGCCCACGACCTAGCCCGGACAGCCCCCTCTGGGACGAACCCGAAGCCCTTTCCAACCTCGCCAAATCTATCTCCTCCACAATGACTGGCAACCCGCCCGACCCCACGCCCCCTTTGTCCCCCCTTTGTTCTCCCATGCCTGCCTCCCCTGGAAGATTCTGGTTTTGTGTTTCTTTTGTTGCATGTAGCTCGAGTGTTTTACATTCCTTACCGAACGAGTTAGTTAGTTTATTTTCCTCTATCACGCAATTATAGGTATTGTTGTTTCGTTTATATGTTTTTGGAACGCAGCCGCTGATGGCTCCGTGGTGATTGATTTCGACCCTGAGGTTCGGGTACGAGAGTTGAAAAGATTGTTGGTTTCTTTTGTTTGATTTGTTTATTTTATCGGATTTGTATTCTCCATAGCTACCGCTGAATGAGGCTTTTTGTACCTTAAAACAATGAACCCATGATATAAAAAAAAGAAAAAAAAAAAAAAAAAAAAACAGCGACTTGTTAGCACGAACAATCTCCTCTCCACCTCCGGCGATGGAAATCTCAAGACCATGAGTAATCATCGTCAACTCCATCCACCTCCCTCTCCCCTCTTCTGATGGCCTGATTGCCTAGGAGGGTGACGCTTCAACCCCTCTCTCCCCTCTGCTCCCCTCCTGATTGCATTCCTCTCGGGCAGTCTTTGTCTAGAGGGTTTACGGTCGCTCCTCTCTCCTTCCCTGCTTTCGCTTCGCTGGCCTCGCTTAGCTTTTGCACACGGTCGGCAACCCCTTTCTCGTCAATGGCCTTTCGCAGGTTCGGGCTATCGGCGAAGTAGTGGCCCCTCTGGCACTGCCCCCTGGTATTGGACTATCTACTGAGAACAATGATTGGTCCGGTCGGGATCGTGGAAAAGCTCTGATCCTGTTTCGGTCTGTCGTTCTCAGATTTCTTGATTGGGGCTACCCCTCCGCCCCCTTATCTCTCCTCCCCTCTTTTGGTCGTTCTTCTCCTGTGGCTCAGTTACAGACTACCCCTCATCCGCCTTCGCCTCATGGTGTTGCCTTTTTCCTCTCCTGGCTGGCATCCTACGGCTACTTCATCTTGGTTGTTTTCCGGATGGTTAGTTTTGATTGACTTACCCCACATGGTCTTGAGTTTCTCCGATTGCGTTGTCCCTGCCACGGGCTGTCTCTAGCCCATCCCCGCCGCTGCACCTATATTTTGGAGCATCCAGGGGAATGGCCCTTCAAGGGGGGAAAGCTGGTGGGGTATGTTGGGTTGGACAGTAGTACTCTTTTGGGTTTCTTTTGTGGGATCTCACAGTCGTTTGGTTTCTTTCTTTCTGCTCGTATGCAGAGGCATTGTCGGAGCTCCGGCCAGTGATTGCTTTCTGTAGGTTTCTACCCATAGTACCGGACTTCGATGTGGGTTTCCGCTGCAGTCAGGCAGGGTCAGAGCGTTTTTAGCGGAAAGAGGATCAGGATCGACTGTGGGTTTGGAAGGACAACGGGTCTTTGGTGTCATAGCCTACTGCTGCACACCCCTTTCATTCTGTAGCTGGTCTTGTAGTGTAAGCCTTTAAACGATAATATAAAATGATAAAAAAAAGTAAAAAAAATAAATAAAAAATATAACATTGAGTAGTTAGTCATGCACGATCTCCTCTCCACCTCCGGCGATTGTAATCTCAACACCATGAGAATTCATCGTGAACCATCCTTCTCAATCTCCCCTCTGGTGAGGGCCTAGTTGCCTAGGAGGGTGGCGCTACAACCCCCCTCTGCCCTCATCTCCCCTCCTGATGGCATTGCTCTCAGGCAGGCTTTGTCTAGGTGGTCCACGGTCGCCCCTCTCCGTTTCCCGGCTTTCGCTTCGCTGCCCTGGCTTAGCGTTTGCACACGGTCGGCAACCTCTTTCTCGTCAATGGCCTTCTGCAGTTTTGGGCTATTGGTGAAGTATTGGCCCCGGTGGCTTTGCTTACTGGTATTGCACTATTTCCTGCGAACTGTGTTTAGTACGGTCGGCATCGTCGAAAAACTGTGATCTAGTTTTGATTGGTCGGTCTCTCACTGCCTGCTTGGTTCAACCCCTCCGATCTCCTTGTCGCTTTAGTCGTTCGTCCCGTGCCTCGGTTACAGCCCCCGCCCGTCTGTCGCCCTCCTCTTGTATGGCCGGTTTCTCCTGTCGCGGCTGGCACCCTTCTGCTATCCTTATCTCAGTTGTGTTCCGGAGAGTTATTTTGATTGACTTATTCCACGGTGCCCTGGGATCCTTCGCTTGCGTCGTTCTCTTCACTGTCTGTCTAAGGCCCGCCGCTGCCATTCCGTAGGTGTTACAGCTTGAGGTTGCGCACGGCCCCTTCGTGGGGAAAGTTGATGGGGTATGTTGGGGAGGACTGTAGTATGCTTTTGAGTTTCTCGTTAAGGGTCTCACTGACGCTTGGTTTCTTTATCTCTGCTTGTCTGTGGAGGTTATGTCGGAGCTCAGGCCCGTGATTGTCTTCTGTAGTTTTCTACCCATAGTACCGGACTTGTATGCGGGTTTCCTCTCCTGTTGGGCAGGGTCAGAGGGTATTTAGCAGAGAGAGGATCGGGATGGACAGATGTTGGATACGTCTGGTATTTGGGGTCTTAGTGGAAGCTGGATATCTTTTTCGTCCCATAGCTAGTTTTGTACTCTAAGCCTAATACGAAACAAAAACTTGAAAGAAAAAAAAAAAAAAAAAAAGAAAATCGTGTAGTTAGTCACAAACCATCTCCTCTACACCTCCGGCGATTGAAATCTCAACACCAGGGAAGTAATCGTCGGCAACCGTCCCCCCTCTCGACTATTCTGATGGCCTGGCTGCCTACAAGGGTTACACTACTACCCCCCTCTCCCCTCTGTTCCCCTTCTGATGGCTTTGCTCTAGGGCTGTCTTTTTCTAAAGGGTACATGGTCGCTCTGCCCCCCCTCTTCCCCGCACTCGCTACGCTGCTCTCGCTTAGCGTTTGCACGGTCGGCAACCCTTCTTTCTACGTTTCAGCTTAGCTATGCGGTGTCTGGACTCCCTATCGAAGTACATCTTCATCTCGCAAGCTTGTACCCTGGATGGGGAACCCTTCGGTCTGTAACATCTTCGTCTCGTGTTTCGTTTCGGCTTCTGAAATGTTTGGCTATGCCCTGCTTGGCTTCTGTTACTCGCGACTTGGCTACCCCTCCTCCTTCTTCTTCCTGGTCTCGTCCGGTTGCTCCGTCATAGCTACACCCCTCTCTGGCTGGCACCCTACTGCCTACCTTTACCCTCTCACGCGGCGTCCTTCACAGTTCGCCGCCCTCGGCTAAGCTCGGGCGTAGTATTGAACTGCCTTGGTGTTCGGTGTCAGATCCTTGCCTAGGTGTAATTGCTTGCCGTCGCCCACGTTCCGGCTTTAGGCACCCCCTCGGGCAGGACGCTTAGCCCGGTGGTTATGATTGTTCCCTTATGTTGGGGTTTTCTATGTGTTGGACTTACAATTATTTCCTTTCGTAACGCGCAGTTTACGGCATAGGTTTTCCTCTTGTTTCCTGCCTGTGGGGCTTTGGGGGTTTACTTTGTCGTCTTTTTAGCTGGCTTTGTATTTCTCTCTTGTTCACGGGATCATGGGGTTGGGCCCACACCAGAGGCTCTTGAAATGATGGCTTTTTCCGAGGCGCCAGGTAGGATGTTAGGGGTTTTTCTTCGCCATATCTATACGCTGCATGTTTGGTTGTACCCATAGAAAACAATGCAAAACTGATATAAAAAATGAACAAAGAAAAAAAAAGTAAAAATAAAAAATACATCCAGTAGTTAGTCACGAACGATCTCCTCTCCACCTCCTGCGATTGAAATATCAACACCATGAGAAATTATTATGAACTCTACCCACTCCCTCTCCTGGCGTTTGGTGGCCTCGCTGGCTAGGAGAGTGACGACACTCACTTCTCCTTCTTCTATATCTGGCCTTGCCTGGTGAAAGTGTTGTTCTAGGGGTTGCTTCAAGGCCCTTCTCATCTTTTCTCCTGGTCGCCCTCTCACAAGCCTCGCTTAGCGATTGCACACGGTTGGCTTCACCCTCTTCTACATTTACGTTCGGCGTTACTGTGTCCGGACCTCAGTGGAAATACTCTCTTAGCCGCTGGTTTGGTCACTGGCTGGGGAAAGCTTCGGTTAGTAACTTCGTAGTACTCGCCTTCGACTCTCGGTCGGAAAACATTTGGGCATAGCCAGTTTGTTGGCTGTTTCTATCGAGTTGTTTTGACCTGCACCCACTCTTATCTTCTTGTCTTTTTGTCCCGCGGCACGTCCTGCCAGCGTCCTCCGCTTACACAGTTGGCTCCGATAACTGCTTTTGGTTGGCATCCTCTCTGCCTGGTGGCTCCACTCGCCCCCCGGTACTGCCCGTGGTCGCTCTCCTCGGATACGGCAGTCCATGGTATGGCAGCACCTCCTTGGGCTAACTCAATGCCTTGGATTGATGTAATTGCTTTCTGGTCTCTTTCGTGTTATGATTGCCCTGGTTTTATAATGGGTGATGGCCGGCCCCCTTTCGAGTTCTATATTGGAGTGTTCTATTCTATGTCTCATTTGGGTTTTCTTCTCCTGGTGTTCTTGTTTGTCATTCCTTTCACTTTGATTTGGTTAGGCTTTACTCTCCTTGTTCGTCGTCGGCGGACGGGTATTTGATTTTTAGGGGGTAGGAGGTTACGGCAAGTGGTTTTCCTCTCGTTTCCTGCTTGTGGGGTTTTGGGATTTACTTTGTCGTCCGCTTAGCTGGCTTTGTACCTCTCTCTTGCACACAAGATCATGCTGTTGGGCCCATACCAGAGGGTATTGGGATGTTGACTTTTTCCACTTTGCCGGGTTGGATTCTGAGGGTTTTTACTGTCATAGCTTGCGCTGAATAAAATTTTGGGGCATGGGTGGTTGTAACCAAATATACTTGAGATAAAAATAAAGCAAAAAAAAGGTCGAGTAGTTAGTCAGGCACCATCTCCTCTACACCTCCGGCGATTGAAATATCAAGACCACGAGAATTATTGTCAACCACTCTCCTCCCGCTCCCCTCTTCTGATGGCCTAGTTGCCTTGGAGGGTGATGCTACCACCACCCTCTCCCCTCTGTTCCTCTTCTGATGGCTTTGCTCTCGGGCAGTCTTTGTCTAGGGGGTTCATGGTCGCTCCACCACTCTCTTCCCCGTACTTGCTTCATTGCCCAGACTTACCATTTACACGGTTAGCAACCCTTCTTTCTACGTTTACGGTAGGCATTGCGGTGTCCGGACTCCCTATGGAAGTACCTCTTCAACTTGTAAGCTTGTACCCTTGATGGAGAATGCTATATTGAGTAACATCTCGCTCTGGTCTTTCGTTTCGGCTTCGGAAAAGGATCGCCTATGGCCTGCTAGTCTCCTGTTTCTAGCCAGATGGCAACCCTTCCTCCTCCTTCTTGGTTTTGTCTGGTTGCTCCGTCATAGCTACACCCCTCCCCTGGCTGGCACCCTATTGCCTACCTTGTCCTCTCAGGTGCACTGCTTCACGGTTTGCAGCCCTTAGCTAAGCTCGGGCCTGGTATTGTACTCCCTCCTTGCTCGATGTCGGATCCCTGAGTGGGAGTAATGTCTGCAGCCGCCTATTTTCGGGCAAGTTGGCAGCCCCACGGCCAGGACCCTTAGCCCGGAGGTTCCCATTGTTCCATTGTGTTTGGGTTATCTGTGTGTTGGGCCTACAATTATTTCCTTTATTGACGACCTGTTCACGGCATAGGTTTTCCTGTTGTTTTCTCCCAACTAACTTACTGATTTTTTCTTGTTGATCTTGGGGGCTCACAGTTACTTCAGCCGAGTTTCTTCTTGTACAGTAAATTTCGTCTTCTGGGTGAGATGTGCCGTTGGTCTGATACCAAAGGGACTTGGGATGATGGCTTTTTCCTAGCAGCCGGGGCGGATATTACGGGTTTTTACTTCACCATAGCTAGCGCTGCATGTGTGGTTTATACCCTTAGTAACACAAATGCAAAACTGAATTAATAAAATAAACACAAAAAAGAAAAAACCACTGTTTAGTAGTTAGTCACGAACCATCTCCTCTACACTTCTGGCAATTGAAATCTCTACACCATGACAATTATCGTCAGCTACCGTCCCCCCTCTCCCATCTTCTAATGGCCTAGTTCCCTACAAGGTTGATGCTACAGCCACCCTCTCCCCTCTGTTCCTCTTCTGATAGCATTGCTCTCCGGCAGTCTTTGTCTTGGGGCTTCATGGTCGCTCCTCGCTCCTTCCCCGCCTTTACTTGGCTGCCCTTGCTTAGAGTTTGCACACGGTTGGCAACCCCTTTCTGGTCAATGGCCTTCTCCAGTTTCGGGCAATCGACGAAATAGTCGCATCAGTGGCTCTGCTCTCTGGTATTGCACTATCTCCAGAGAACTCTGTTTGGTACGGTCGGCATCGTCGAAAAGACGTGATCTTGCTTAGGTTGGTCGGTCACGCACTTCTTGACTTGGTCTATGCCGCTGGCAGCCTTTACTCTGGCTCCGGCCACTCTCCTCCTCTTGGTTTCGTCCAGTTGCTCTGTCAAAGCTATAGTCCGCTCCCTGGCTGGTACCCTACTACTAGGTGGCTCCTCTCAACCCCCTCAGCACTCCTCCCCTGGGTACCCCTTCTCACGTGGCTTGAGCCTCGCCTCCTCCTCTGGGTCCCTGTCCTGTCAGATCTTCGTGCCTTGGGATCAGTCATTGCTGACTGCGTGACGGTGAAACTGGTTGGTTGTATGAGGTTGATACCTACTGCCTCTGTCCCCCAAGACATGCACCCCTCCGGGTCTGGCTTTCTGGTGGGCCCTTACGGCATTTCCTTATGCCACTGGTCTCCACCGCGCCGGGTTGTCGTATTGATCTCCCGCTAAGATTCCTTCAGCCCCGATCGACGGCCTATATGGTACGCGTATCATTACCCCTTCTGTGGGCTGAGGTCCGGTGGTATAGCCTACGGTTTGGTCTTAGGGGTTTCTCTCATGCTGGACTTGAAGTCTTCTTTGTTGGTTCATATATTTCGCATGGTCGTTTTGGTTCTTCTCTTGTTGGGCTGCACGTATATTGAGGTTTATTGGATCGAAGTTTTCTGGCATGTTGTTTCCTTAGTAATATCTACCCATAGTACCGGACTTTGATTTCTGCCACTACACAAAGTAGTTACCCTGGTGGGCAGGGTCAGAGGGTTTTACCCACGGGAGCGCGGGATGGACAGTAGGTGGAGGTTTTTAGCTCTCATACCTTCGTGGTGTTAGTTAACTTTCGTACCTTGTTAGTTCTTACTTAGCAAGCGAATAAAATCAATAAAACAAAAAACGTGCAGTAATTATTACCGCCACGCTTCCCAGAACTATACAGTGCAGACTCAGCGCAGGATATGAACCAAACTCTCCTCGATCATTTCTTTCCGCCCAGCCTGTCCCCCTCCACCCCTCCCACCTCCCACTCCACCTTGACTCTGAACCCGTAACCGCACACCAGATTTCCAGGTGCCTCTCCAAATGCTCATCTTCCTCAGCTCCCGGCCTGGACACGATCCCTCACTCCCCCTGGACAAGGGTCCATCTGGCCGCCCCCAACCGGCTCACCCCCCTCCTAGGCCCCCTAGTCTCTTCTGGGTACCACCCGGCCTCGATGAAGAAGGCCAATGGTGTTGTCCTAGACAAGTCATGTAAACCTTCAAACGATTCTCCCTCCTCTTTTCTGATTATTCTCCTTCTTCAGACTGCCTCCAAAACGGTTGAGAGAATTATGGCCACTCTACTCTCCAGCCTCGCTAGAGGTCGTAATCTGCTCCACCACAACCAATGCAGCTCCCTCCCGTCACTCTCTTCTTTCGACGCAGTGGCAGCCATGACAGACACCGTCCGCACCCTCCAGCACCCTCGCCTCTAGGTGTCTTCACTATTTCTCGATATTAAAAGCGGCTTCAACAATGTTGACGCTGCCTTTCTCACCTCCGACCTCAGTGTCAAGAGGATCCCAAAATATATGGTCTCCTGGGTACAATCCTTCCTTACTCAGCGGTGCTGTCGAATATTGTTTCGAGGTTTCCTTCGTATTTTTTCTCCTGTATCTGTTGGGACCCCACAAAGCTCCCCGATTTCTCCTTTGTTATTTGTTATTTATATTTCACCTTTGAATGTTAGCTTGGATAAGGGAGTGTGTCTTTCCTATGTGGATGATTTTTCCTTAACCAATACTTCCCCCGCTTACCGTACTAATACCCGCCACCTCAAAAGTGCCTTCCAGATCCTAACCCGCAAGGCCGTAAAGAGAAAGGTCTCTTTTTCAGTCCCCAAAACTGAACATAACCACTGGAGGACCCCCCACCAAAAGGATGCCCCAACAACTCCCGACCCACCTTGGATAGCCCTGGATGACCAGATATTTGCCCCCATAGACTTTGTCCGGTGGCTTGGCTACTGGCTTACCCCTACTCACTCCACCTCGGCTGATTCCTCTAAGAGGCTTGCTTTGGCGCAGGTGGCTTTTGCAACCATCAAGACGCTATCCCCTCACAGCTCCGGACTTTCATCTCACCTAGCAGTCCGGATGGCGGTCTCTCTTGTCCTCCCCATTCTACTGTATGGAGCCGATCTATTCGTCCCGAACTCCAACATGACCAGACCTATGGACCCCTTCTGGCACCAAGTCCAGAGGTTGGTTACAAACTGCTTCAGTTCTACCCTCACCACCAGCCTCGCTGCCGAGAGCTGCCTCGCTCTCATTGGGGTATTGGCCCCCGGCCTAAGAAGACGGGCCGCCCACAGGCTGATCTGTTCCGCTCCCTCATTGAACCACGCTACAGCTAGACTATGCCCCACCTTTCCATTGATGCTTAGGTTTTGTGCTCGGGACTCAGGAAGGGCGCTTGGCACAGGTCTTCAACCTAACTACATGCCACTCAACTGGCGTACGCCGTGCCCCTCCCCTCCGGTCAGGAATTACCTTTAGGTCGACACTCTGGCCCACATTGCCCTCCCGCTCCTCCACAGGCTACCTTGAGCCCCACTCGCTACTCCCCACCTCCTCCCTCCGGACCTTCCTCTGCCCGATTATTCGGCGATGAGATCCACATAACAAGCCCTTAAAGGCAGAGCCAGGTTCATCATTCTCGAAGACTGGCAGGCCCTATATCCGCCTCTCTCATACTACACCTACCCCTTGCAGCTCTCCCCTCACCCATTTATAGTCCTCAGGAAGTTTATGGCTGGGCGCATCCAGCACATCAGAGCCCAAAAAATCTAACTCGCCGCCCACACTAGATGGTTCGAAGCTTACCGCCCCCCAGGTTGCACCAGGTGCGGCCAAGAAGCCGTGACCTCCAGCCATGCCACACTTTCCTGCTCATCCTCGTCGAATGCCAGATACCCCCTGATCTATGGCGTGGATCAGGGCGACCTGGATTCTCCCCTCTGGACCACTGTAGACCTACTCCTCAACCTGTCGGTGTTATTCAGTACAGCAAAAGTTAACTACCCCCCAGGCTCAGCCCCCTCCCGAAGTTAATTTTCTGAGATAGTTTTTCCTTCTTCTTCAGTGTCCGTTGTTAGGTTAACCTTAGATTCTTCCCCTCCTCGTCCCGTTTAGGGAACGTGGTATGTTGTTTTATTAAGTTGCCTTGTTGGTTTTTGTTTAATTTGACAAAATTTCTCTCATAACGTTTCCCAATGGACATTCGGCTTCAGTCGGAGCTCGGTTACGTTGAGATTGATTAGGATTGTCCTTTGTAAATTGGGTTTGAATTTGAGGTTTTGTTTACACCATAGCTAGAGCTGCACGCGAGTTCTCGTACCTTAACAATGAATACATGATATAAAAATAGAAAAAGAAAAAAAAAAAGAAAAAAAAAAACAGAAATGGTTCTGTAGTTAGTTCACGAACGATCTCCTCTCCCCCTTAGGCTATTAATATCTCAACAACATGAGAAATCCTTGTCAACTGCATCCACGAAAGCATGTTCCTCTATTCGCTTCGGCCGAGGACAGCTCTCTCTCCACCCCTTTGGCCCTTATCATGATCTCGCTCTGTGCAAGACTGTTTCTAGGGGCCGTTATGTTGTTCTGTTTTATTTCTTCATCCTCTGCCTGTTGTTGCTTCTACTCGCTTAGCGACATAAACACAGTCTGCAACCCTTCTTTCTAATTTGACAGTTTGCATCGGGTGTCCGGACTGTGGTGAGAGTATCTTTTTGTATGGCGAGCTCGGCCCTTGATGGGGAAAGCTTCGGTCAGTAACATCTCGGTTCCAGCTTTCTCGGTATCTTCAAAAATAGCTCGGCTACGGCCTGTTCGTTGGCTGTTTCTACCAATTTGGCTACCCTTCTGTCTATCCTCCTCTGATACTCGTCCAGTGGCTCTGATACAGCTATTACTCCATTTCACGGTCGGCTTTTCTCCAAGTCGGCCGCCCATCCTCCTCCCTCCCTTTACAGCCCATGGGGGCACCCCTTGGTTCTGGTCACTAGTCGTATTGCACTGTCTTGGTTAGCGGTTTTGTTCTTTGAACTCCCATAGAATATTCATCTCAGCCTGTTATTTCCACCATTGCTGACCCGCTTGGCTGTCGACGCCTTTGGTTTTCTCTACGGTTGCTATTGGGATAGTAAGTTGGTTTGTTTTGTGTCAGCTGGCAGAACATTTGGCGTCAGTGGGGTTTGTGCGGGTTTTTGGGTTGCCGGTTATTTACTCCTCGTCTTGGGAGAGTATTGTGTATTTTCTTAAGACTAGATCGTGCGTTTGGTCCTAGACCATAGGGACTTGGGGTGATGGCTTTTTCCAGTCTTCTTGGCTGGGTTGGGGCTTCTCTTTACCATAGCTACCACTTCAGGTAGTCTTTGAGCCTTGTAATTGAAAATCCAAGCACCAGATATAAAACAAAAAAGAGAAAACAAAAGACAAACCGAATAAAACATTGAGTAGTTAGTTCCTCACGCAATCATCTAAGTAATTTCTTATACTATCCATTCAAACTTATCTTTGCTATCACTATTTCTGGTAAATAAGAGAACTGTCTCTTAGTAGGTGCTCGACTACACAATAGGAGCAAGAGTGTTCGGCTATCAAAAGAGGTGTACCAGAATGAAGAACTTGTTGCCGGCTGCAACAATCACCCGAAGGGGAGGATCGTTACATTTGGTTGTGTCTCATTGCAGCACCTAACAAAACGGCAAGACTTTGGATCAAGAAGAAGACCCACTACAAGAAGTAGTATTTAACAAAGACACTTTAGGAGAAGCACTTCAACAATCAGTTGGAACATCAAAGGCTAGATGCCCAGTATCACCGGAACCAGAATTCCTGGAAGGATCTGAAGGAACAGCATCACCGGCAATCACCAGGAGAAATACAATGTCAGCACCACCGCCAGTTGTCCATAATGAACCAAGCAACTCCCCAGCAGGCAGCCCTGCGCCGGCAATCCAACAAGGAGGGTTTACAGAAGAACAACTCCGCCAAATCATACAATTAGTACAGGGCGGCGAAAGAAGCTCAAGACTGAAAGTCAAACCACCACATGAGTTCAAAGAGGAACGGCAGTCATTAACAAAGTTCCTAGCACAATGCAACTTGTACTATGATGCAACAGGCATTAACACGGAGAGAGAAAGAGTCTGGTACTCAAAGTCACAACTGAGGGGCAAGGTGGCAAAATGGGTGAGATCAGTAACAATTATGCTTTGCGCCTGATGTGCCTGTTGCCTCCGATGCACCGAGCGCTGCCATTGCAAATCCACATTCTGGATGGGCCGTCCCGCAATCACTTCCTCCAGATGCAGACTCTTCCCTTTCACCCAAGCCAGAGGCAAACCTCCTTCATCAGGACACCCCAGAACCCCTCAGATGCCCGTTGCCTTGCCCCCTACATTTGCGTTTTACCCTTTACATCTCCTCGATCCAGCTTACCCCCAGCCTTTCTCCATCTTGCTCCCCCCCTTGTTTTTTCTCTTTTGCTGCGGATTTTTCCGCAGTCCGCTCCCTTTTCTGACGCTCCAGACGCCCGCTCCCTGGCACCCTACACCTATCCAGTCCCTTTGGTTTCCTGCTTACCCGCAGCCTTTCTCCATCCGGCTCCCCTCCCTTTTTTTCTGTTCTTATTGCGGATTCCTCCGCAGTCCGCTCCCCTTCCCTACACCCCAGACGCCCGCTACCTGGCACCCTACATCTTCCCGATCGCTTTGGATTCCTGCTCACCCCCGGCCTTTCTCCATCCGGCTCCCCTCCCTTTTTTTCTCGTTTTGTTGCGAATTCATCCGTAGTCCGCTCCCCTTCCCTATGCCCCAGAAGCCCTCTGCCTCAAACCCTACATCTTCCCGCCCCCTTTGGATTCCTGCTCACCCCCGGCCTTTCTCTGTCCAGCTCCCCCCTGTTTTTTTTTTGTTCCAGATTCGTCAGCAGTTCCCTCCCCTTCCCTACGCCATCCAGCTTCCTCCATGTTCCCTTTACCCAATCCCGTGACAGCTACTTCTGCTCCGCCGGACACATTCCGATCCCTAACTCTGATCCGCCCGACGCCTTTACAATATTTCATATTCCGCCTAGCGCCTTTTGTACTTTTCACATTCCACCTGACGAGTTCATCGCCGCCGCCAGATCTTCCGCTTTCTATGAGGTGCCTTCCACCTACCACTTGATAATATGGCTCTTTTTCCGGAGTCTGCCCATTGTATTACTGGCCACCAATACCTCTCTCCGCCCTGAGAAGTGTATATCATATCTCTCTACGGTATTCCAAACTTTCTTTTTCCGTCATTCTCCTCTGGGTCGGCCTGATTCATTCATATTCTTTCTCAGGTCACTACGCCCTTACCCTCTACTAGTAATCCCAGACACATTCACATTTTGAATACACTGTTTCATTATTTCTATTATCACTATCTATAAAACATACCCTATTGGGTAGGCCAGAGCTGAACCTTATAGTCCGCCTGACCGCGTATGCACTGACTGGCCAATGGATTATGTATGAATTGGGAGTCTGCCTCTTCTGTATCCATCCCAAATTCAAGCCTTAATGCCTCCGGATTGTCGGAATATCCCGCTGTCCTCTCTACAAGGTTGTTGCGTTACTGAGCAATCCTTTCCTCCAACGTCTGCCTTATACGCCAGATAATTCTAATCTGTAATCCCCTACTCATCTCCCAAGTGTTCAACTGACGTTTAAACAGCCCTGTTAGATTTCCATCCTGTTTAGCCTACCACTAGATTTCCTCAGCGGACTCCGGATGCTGGCGGCTTACCCACAAATTAGCACCTGTCAAGTTAACCTAATAGGTAAAGACTCCAGGGTGCCAGCAGGGCAGCGCATGGCATAATATGGCCGAAGTCAGACACAGGAAGGGGCCATTTATCTTCTCCAGAATCTCTGGATCTAATCTGCCTCTCCTTTTCTTACCGCTATAAAACTCTGCGAATATAAGATCCGGGATCTGAGGTGCAAGGAACTGAAGTTGAACATCCTGTTTTGCCCTTTGGGTTCACTGTAGACTGAAATCATCTGGAAAAACGAAGAAGAAAAAGTTGCCTCATAACCATTCGGGCTACAATTAAGGAGATCCTCCTTCAGAAAATATTGCACCCTTCAGGCGCAGGCTGCCTGGTCCTCGGTGTCAAGTTTGCAGAGTGCTGATACAACCTTCTTTGCTCAATTCAGATACTGACATCTGCTGGAACTGTTCTTATCCCTTATCTGTCCCACCACGGTCAGCCAGATTCTGTATTCAGTCCTGCTTACTACATAAATGTAGACTATTTCTAGGGCACTTACCTGATTACTCAAGTGTGTGGTAGCGTCCGAAAAGTCGAGCAAATCCAATTTATCCCGGGCATCGCTCCAGTATCGATAAACCTGGTCTGTCAGTCTGATTGGATCCGGGAATGGATCAACAAAAGGTACCGAATCGCACATTAGCTCGTTTGCCTTGCTCTGAATTGTGAGATCAATCTCAACAGCAATATTTCATCCGCTTCCGGTCAACTGAGAACTCGGGGGCTGTTCCTGTCATACTGCCACTCCCGAGGTGCCTGCCGGTGTTGGGATAATATTTGATCCGGCGGGTGAGAGATCTCCAGACTAGCTGCTATCCAGAACAGTAAATCGAGTCCTGTTGACTATTGGAGCAGGTGTTATCCGTCCAGGCAATCCAATCCGTATATCCGTAGGCCTGGCTGAGAGAGCCAGAGTAGAGTGTTCTGATTCAATAAACTCACCTCTGTTGTTATGGGTCTCTGTGCCCTATAATCCCGTAGGTCATCCTCCTTGTCCGATCCAATTAAGTCCTGCATGATCTTCTCACTCGCACCCTTGTCGTCATATTCTCCAGCCTGTGAATCCATACTGTCCTACGCCAGGCCCTGCCAACGGGGTTGGTAATGACTAAGCTGTCATACCTGAAGCTGCGTTGAAATTGGCAGTGGGCCCGATGAGGATGTTCTACGGCGGGAAAGCATAGTGCTAGTCTGTGAGAGCTAGTAGGGCCGATTAGGTAGAGGCTCTTGGAATTTCGTTTTCCGAATACATCCTTCGCGGACCCGACTCGGCCTCTGGGCTTGGCGCTAGCCTTGACGTGAAATGTCAGGGGCGGATCGTAGCTCCAGCATTGAGATATTAGTTTTAAGCATAGGTCGAGTTCAATATATTGTTATGGTAAGCAAATGTAGATTGTCTCAGGAAATGCACACTAGCGAGCAATCAAGGTGGTTTGGGGGAGTTACTTATTATAGGTCACAGCAAAGGCTGGGTCCCGTACTTAAGGGGCCGGCATGTTCATCACCTGTCAGTCGGTTTTACACATCTTATATACAGGTATTTTGAATATGAACTGGATTCCTCACTACTGCTGCTGAAGAGAGGCGGCAGACAAGTCTTACAGGTACCGTTCATAGGGCTAATAAAACGATTCTATTATGATAAGGGGACTAAATCTGATTCAAGTAAATTTGCCAATCGAACTATCCCGGATGGGGCAGGGATACGGGTCCGGGCGGGGAACACCAATCTTGGAGGGTATAGGGTGAAGGTAAGTGTACATTATGTTAAAAGCGCAGATATAGAGCACAGACCAAAAGGGTTATTCCAGACAAAAGAGGGCAAAGAAGTAAAGGAAGTATATATGAAGCACGACAAGGAATAAAGCATGACAAATGAGTGAAAGGCCAACAGGACCTTTGGCACCAGGGCAGACAAAAAATGGTTGGCAGGAGCAGGCCGAATGATGAAAGCAAGGAATCAGCACAACAAAACAATACAGAACACAGAGAAAATGGAATCAAGATGCTATACCGTATAATAACCCCCTCAACATGACAGCTCACCAAAAGGAAAAGGAAAAGGAAAAAGGAACAGGAAAAAGAAAAAAGGAAAACAGCTAGCATGTGCTTCGACACTGCTGGTAGGGCCTGGGCCTCCAGGATCGCGTCTGCTTTGGCGATTCGGGTCTGCCACTACGCTCATAAGAGTTAGACATATTGTCTCAGTGGGAACTGTGATTGCCGGCTAGATAAGATAGATTGCCAAGGGGAACAGCTTCCCCGCGAGAGTTTTTGGTTCAACGTAGAACAACTTGACTTCATCAGAAACAATTATCATATGCGTCCCAAGCGTCCTGTGCATCCGACGCTCGGAACGCTCTAAACGTTAACAGCGGTTCATCAGCTAACGGCGGTCCGACGCTATCCCCGGACGTTTCCACCTCCTAAATGCCACGTGCTGACGCCATCCGGACATTCACCCCTGCGTCCCTGGCGTCCTGAATACGTCGAATGCTACACCAATCCCTCCTTATGGCCTCTGATCCCAGGTTCTCCGCTCCAGACGGCCTCTGATCCTTGGCTCTCAGCTCCTGACGATCTTGCTTCTTGACCTCTCTCGTCATGATTTTACATACTTTAGCTACACCCTCCTGACGCTACCAGGTGTTCTTCGGACACCGATAGGATACCCTCTGAAGCTATCATAAAGTCTCCTAAGGACGTCGTGATAGTGCACCTACGCACTATCGACACCGTCATGAGAGGATACCTATACGCTCTCGACGCCGTCGAGATAGCCATCTAATATTCGGGACGCTGTTGTGATGGCTATCTATATCGATTCTTGACGCCATCCTGATAGATTCTCCATTTTTCTCATCTAATAGAGACTCTGTTACCACTCTGCTACTGATATCTTCAGCAATTCATTCTGATATTTTATCTCATTTACGCCTAAGTCCATTGTGATCGCCACGACCTCTTCTCCACCATCGCTAAATCTCGTAATCCGTACATACTCAAGTCGCCGGATTGAAGATCTACCAAACAAGGCGGATCCTCACTCCGGCAAATTCAGTATATCTAACCCACGTCATTACGTCCTCATATTCCTGCCTTTGACCTGTACCTGAGCCTGCGTACCCACTACGGCCTCACAGTTTGACCTACTACTAAATCTATTTAGTCTACATCCAGTTGATTTCTGAATCTCCATTCCCGCCATGGTTATCGTCCTGATACTCATGGTCGTATTAACACATAATATTCCCCTGACCTGCCTGAGAGTCATCACGGCTCAGTAAGAGGCGATCGGTTAGTTTTGGACTCACAGTGCTCTCCCGCGCCAGTCACAGCGTTAACTCCTACAACTCTACTAAACTCGCCGGAGCAAGTTCTAGCATCCCCCGCGCCCGGGGAATAGTCATCTGACTGAAGTCAAAGGACCTGTCGTTCTCCTGCGACGCTTCTTAACTATCCCGCAGTTTTTCTTGGCCCCTAGCTTGATCTCTGATTGGTGTCTGTTCTGGTCCAGCAGCTGGTCTAAGATTCCTGTTGGATAGCTGACGTTCCAGTTCCGAGTGGACTGCGTCATGATCGTCGACAATGCCTGCGCACTGCTCCTTCGGAACTGCTAGATGTTCTTGTTGAATCTTGTCCCTGATATTCTCACCCAAATTCCGCAGTATGAGCTCTTGCGTCGGCCTTGGGAACTTGCGCCATGTGTTCCCCTGCCGTAGGAAAAGGTCTAGCCAAATCGGTTAGACCCCTAGGTCCCGAAAAAAGCGTCCAGAGATCCCGAGACTCTTATCTCTAACAACGTCAGCCTTGGGGTCCGGAGAGTCCTGATATACTCCAGTCCGCAATGGTCGTAGGTTATGGCACATAATTAGGCACGTGAGGCAGACGATCGTGTCATAGATCTGCTCCAAAAAAGCTCGGTCCAGGATACCCACTGCTTTCTTGCCATTGAAACACCGTATCTCGGGTCGGCAATCTGGGGCACGAGGAAACGCAAAGTTTTGTCCTACACCAAGTTCACAGTATGTAGTGATCCGAAGTTGGTAATCTGGAGATACCAACCATATACCTATATGGAGGGCACATGAACCTGTCCTCTTCAAGGAGGTATTCGACCCTACGAGAAAGAGCTGTGGGGTCATCTGGCAGTTGGTATAATCTCTGTATATCATTTGTTACATGATATAAGAATTGCCCCCTCACGCCCAAGTGTTTTTGCCGTATCTTTGATAGTTAGTAAAACACCCTGTATCTTATCACGTCTAAGGGCACTTACAAGGTCAAGACTTTTCTCAGAGGATTCAATATTCCCAGCATCAGCAATTTCTTCCTGCGCGTGACTCAACATACTTCGCACCACAGATGTCAAAGCAACACCACCTGCGAATGGTTCAACAAAAAGGGTGTACTGGATGATTAGATACTTTCCCACCCCTACTATATCCCTTACTACCCCTGTCACTCTATTGCGCCATGAGTTAATCCGATGCCGGATGCCCCTGGGCCGTGATGTGCTTGATTCGCCTTGTAGTGGACTGGAGCTTCTTACGTCCGATGTGGCAGTACTAGGGAGGCCAAGCGAAGACGAATTCAGTCCTACACTTGATGATGGGAACACCGGCGGGGTGTAGGTTCTACTGGGAATTATTCTTACACGAGACGCGGGGGTTTGGAGGACATGATCTACCTTATGTGATCCGGAGATGGTCCAGATTCGCCCAGTACCGGCCCGCTGGCTTCCCTGTCTCCAAGCCGCTTGAGACTCCCGACGCTATTCAGATGGAGTGTGGTCAGCACTATGGTGGATTTCTACATCAGGGTCCGTGTTTGGTTCAGTTTCATCCCCCTGGCTTGAGGCCTGGGACTCTTTGCTGCTATCGTCACTAAGAGGAACAGTTTCTATATGCCCTTGTCCATCAGGCTCTGTCTCAGTTTCAGTATACCCAGTAGGCTGAATTGTGCACCTCCGCGGGGGCTTTATGGTCTTCCACGAACACCTCCTCCAATTGGTGGTGGGGAAGAATTCCGACTTGATAGCTGGCTGTTCGGTGGTGTACTGTGGGAGCTACCGGATTGGTTCTACTGCGTTCCAGATCCAGTTCCCATGTTCACCCATACTACTTCGCAAATGCGCCCGCTCAGATTTCCCACTCGGGATGCTGGCTGACTGGATACCATGGTCTCGGGGACAATGTCGCGCCTATGCCCGCTCATATTGCCCACTCGGGAAGTTGGTTTTCTGGATCCTCTTATGTCAGTATGACAGCGCGCCTACGCCCGCTCAGATATCCTACTCGGGGAGTTGGCTGACTCCTGGAATTTGTTTGCATAGTCTGTGTGATACTAGACGGCTACTAGTGCAAGTTGGAGAAGAGAGGAATGGGGCCATCTGACAATAGAACTGTATCTAGAACGTGCTGAAAAGTTAGGAGTTTGTGGAGTATTCTTGTGTTGAATAAGATGCCTTAGGTCTTATACTAGTACGCTAGAATTAGGCGGTATGGTAGGCTAACAGACTATCACTCGGTATGCAAGAGAACGAGGTGCTTACACAAAACATTTGAGAGAGTGTTCAGTACTGAGTTCGTGATCTAGGTATTCTTAACTATCATTGGCCTCTTTGGTCCACTGTCAAAAATATTAGAGGAAATGAAGGTGTTGCTAGTGTCGCTGACTTGGAGAAATCTAACTGCAAGGAGTGTTGGTTATCAATTTGGTTGCTCGCGAGAGATTAACCACGCTACAATTGTATTAGGAATATCTACTCTCCTGTCCGGACGCCAAATCTGCAGCGCTGAACGCCTTAGAAACTGAATGCAAGGAGTTCACCTAGCGAATAAGCTGATGCAGTCGGCTCGTACCAGACCCGATATGGACGTGCACTCACTATCACATGGTATGTGAGTGAATGGATTGGCTAGGGAAAGAGGTTTTGAGAATCGTCAAACTTAAGCCCACGACGCAGACATTCTCAACTATCATAGCATATAGGCGTGAAAGAATTTGTCGAAACTGGGTCGTCGCTCATCTCATTCGCCTCGCTTGAAAAAGGCCTAGCGGTATCTGCACTCATCTCCTGACTACGAATTAGCACGGCTAAATGCAATGTAAAACTACTATACTTGGAGAGTACCGTACTAGGACCACAGCTTAGCAATTAATCCCATACAGCCTCCAAGCGCTAGCCTAAACAACGCGATGTGCAGTGCTCTATGTACTGGTAGGAGAAATATTCTAAAAGGTAGCGAAACCTAGGCGCTAAAGGTACACCCGGGTTTGATTACTATTATACAAATGACAACAACCCACGAATATGAAAGAACAACAGATTCCTGGTGGGAAAAATGTAGCAAGAAAAATAGAAATTTGAGTGGTGGAAATAGCATGATGTGAATAGTAAAGAAAAATCAAGTTTTGCGAACAGCTTTTCAACTTCTCCCAGGTTGGGGCGTAGTAAGAATTAGGTCTTCAGGCTGGCCGGGCCGTTTGGGGTCCGATGCGTCAGCTCTTCCTTTCCCCTTTCCTTTTTCGGCGGTGTTCGTCGCATTAGCCTGAGGGTTGATAGTATCTCTAGACCCTGCTGCTGTACTCGCGGTAGCAGTAGTGTGTTGGGGCGCAGATGGATGAACTAAAGAGGGAGGAACGTTTGTAGCGGCAGGAGCCGGAGGAGCAGAGGGGGGAGCCGCTGGTCGCAAGGACTAGGACATGGGGGTGGGGGATGTCACCTGATGAGTATCGCAATCTTTGGATGCTTTTCGGTAGGCGGCAGGGCTATCTATGGTGCCGCCATGCTCACGACCGAGACGACGACTTCCTCTTGTGTTGGGCGCCGCAGTCGCTGGCCCAGGTTGGGGCAGTATAGTCGCTGCACTCGGTGTGGGCGCCAAAGGTTCAGGGTGTCTTAGCAGCTGCGCCATAAAGGGATTCGCTTGTACAAAAGCTCTAATCGATCTGAGTCTGTCGTGTTCAGAAGGCACTGAGCCTGAGAGGACGAAGGCAGAGGGCCCTGAGTCTGAATGCCGATACTGCTAATCCTGGGTAAGTCTGTTAGGTTGCTCACAAATTGGAGAATCTGCGCTCTATTAATGGCGTCCGTGCCATGATTCGCCGCTTTCAATCTTGTTGTTGTCCTACGTGTTTGATTAGCTACTGAGTTTGGATCAAGATATTGAATAAAAATCACATTGAATACAAAAACCTACAACTTCAACGATGTCACTGTGGCGATTAGACATCCGGACATCTCCCACCGTTTCCTCGTTGTGGTCATTATTGCCTTCTTCCTGGTTGCTGATGCTGTCGTTCTCGCTCGGGTCGTCGTTGAAATCTCCTTCTTCCTTTGCGTAATGCGCTTACCCCCAGCGATGCCAGGCCTTTCGGTCGCAAAACGGGTACCGCCCTGAAAGAGGCCCTGGGGTCTCATCGCGGTTCCCGACTTGAGCCTGGCGGGTCTTCAGCACGAGCAGATCAAGAGGAACTTTGCCCGGGTTGGCGAGGAGCCTTGACTGGATGTCATCATCTTTATATAAAAAGATGAGCTCTGAGAGGCGACGGCCATCAGAGGGTCGCCAGCGTAATAAGCTAGCTCCCTGCCCGGTAGCGCCGATTAGATGTCTCTGGTATCCGATTGCCTGCTCCATTTGCTGTTGCTTGAGCACCCCGAGCAGCGTTTGCATGCTCGGCGATGCCAGGACACCCCATGCGATCCCTTCGCCGGCATCGGTACTTTACCCTGGGTGGGGCAACAAGGGGTGCCCAGCTTCAGGAGCACCTGTCTGACAGACAATGTGTAGTTCTATCGTCCTCGGGGAATAGCATGATGCCCAATCATATTGAGTTTCTAGAGAATACTTAGTACTAGTCACAGATTAGCGAAACGTACTGTTGATGGCGATGAGCACTTACTTTCTGGTTCCGGATCTTTGGTGTCAAATGTCTCCTCTCCTCGCTTGGCGTAGAGAAGATTCTTCGCTGCCTTGAGCTTTTCACCAATATTTTGGACCAGGTCCCTTATTTGAGGTTCGACTTCTACGAAGTCTTGTGGGCGGTGCTTGGATTTGATAAGTGTAATCCGGCTGCTGAGAGGGGGAAGGGAGCCTGCGAAACTCCTGATAGACTTCATTTGCTCGTCGGTCAACCGCTTTGGGTTCCCTGACAGCGCCGTGATCTATGCTTGGACTTGATCGCCCCATTTCTTGATTGCGGCCGCGGAGTTGTGAGTGTTTAAGAACCCACACCAACTTTTCGCGTACATAATGTCGCCCTAGCACCCTCTGATTCCACCTATGGTTAGGTCCTAAATTTCTTCTCATTGCGAAGTAGTATGTCTGCTTTGACTCACCTTGAATCCTCCACGGGAGGTTCAAATAGGAGCTTTTCTGCCAAAGCCAATGAACGATTGCTCCCGCAAATAGTCAGTGGATAGGTCGACATTCGAGAATGTGCAATCTTGATCATATAGGAAGAGTTCTTAGATTCTCGACGCCTCAACGGCTATGCCAGCTGTTCGCGTGTAGCTCTGTATGCGTTTCATACTGGTAACTTCGTCTGCCGGCGTTTGAATAGCATGAAGCCTTGGAACAATAGAAACGTTAAGCGAATGAGCTCTTGGATTGACGTAGATATAGTTATTACTTTGTATTTTTCCCCTACGGCTGTGTTTGTTTCAATGGAGGCATTGGATATGTGTATGAACGATTCGTAAAGATGAGTAGGAGTTGGTGAAATTGAAGGGCACCGGCTCTGCAGGAAAGAAAAGAGCGCAACAGTAGTTGGAGGTGTGTGGCCCCGTGGGTGGTGTAAGGAATATTTGTCAAATGAAGAACTGACGACGGGAGATCTGTGCGGAACAGAATGTTGGGCGATCATGGGGAGGAGGAGCCTTCCTATACTCTTCGTCAATATACACAAGGGTCGTGCGGCCCTGTGTAACTGTACATTGAAGAAAGCTTTGGCTGACAAGGCAGTCACGGGTGCAATATGCCAGTGTATCGTCTGTCGTAACCCTATTGAGTGGATGGTCAGTTGGCGTGGTAGGTTGACAGTTTAATAAGTCCTTGAGCCACCATGAGAGCTGTGAAGACACGTGAGGTCATGTACCCTTCCCTCCTCGTAATCCGACACTGAACTCTTGGCGCACCATCATCGAAGGATCACCCACGGCACTTCATATCTGCACAATTCATAGGCGATCTAGAATGAAGGATGTGAAACATTCTTTCAGCTCCACTATGAAACTAGACTACTCTTACATGCCGCCTAGGCGCATCAGACAAAAAATTGACAGGCTGAACTCATCGCCAAAAGATAAAAGGAAACAAACATCTCTAGGAAGTTTCAAATCAAACCGCTAACCCACGGCGCATCTAGTTTGAACGGGTGAACAATCGACTCTCTGATGAAACTCTTGCGTCAAATTTAAAACCCTCAATTGCAAAGGAATCCGCAAATAACCTCTTCGGCTTAGGTTACTGGCAATTTTCATCATTGAACTGAGCGCTGGGCTTCCATACCTCCTCGGCTCTCAAAAAACCTGTTTGCAATAGAACTCACGCACAGTCTCTTGTGCGTTTCATCCTCACAATTTTCGGTCTCGAACTGAGTGCCGTGCTTGTGCTGCTTGTCGACTTTGGCTGGGTGATGAAGCAAATCCAACGGCGGCTGTCGATTCAGCAACCACGACGATTTGACTGCAAGGTGGATATGATTCGTCGGCGATTCAGCGTTTTCTCCAACGGGAGATGGGAATATTCAAGAGAGGTCCTCACGTCCATCCACAGCTTCTGAGGCGTCTGCAGAGAAGTCCGAAAAATGAGATGTATTATCCTCTAACGCTTCCTCTGCCTCATTAGCCTGCCCGTCAGTAGCGTGCTCGTCGTCAGGTCTTGCGTCTGGTTGAAGTACACTAAAATGCGCCGGGCCTATACGTGCTGCCGGGTCACGATTCCAAATGCGGACGGTATCTTCTCCGAGATACAGGAAGGCTCTCAGTGGTGCCGTGTTTTGCCTCTGGTCATTACGATCACGGTAAGAATAACCAATGAGATCGACCGCGTCATTCAGAACTGAATTCCACAGAAGCCAGGTCTGTACGTCTTCATTATTGTAGATAAACATCATCTCCATGAAGCGTAAGTTTTCGTTGGGAGAATTGCGGAGCTTTGCACGACCTACGCTAGTAGCGCCAATTATCTAGCGAATCCGGCTCTGGTTTATGTTTCTCTGAATCATTGCTGCCAGAACCTGGAAGTCATAGTAATCTAGCTCGGCGAACTCTACACTATTGACATTAGGGTGACGCCATTGCAGTGAGCGATAGTTTGGAGGGATGTTTGGCCTCAACTTGTCTTGCTCTGGCAATCCTTGGCGACGTCTCGGGGGCAGAACATAAACGATACACACGGCACGTGGATGCCCAAGTAGTGCGCTCCAATCTGTATTCTTTTCGTCCGTAAGTGAAAGCATGAAATACGCAGATGATGAAAACTAATCTAGTGGCATACGGTGGGCCATCGGGCGATTTGCCGGGAGAGCCGGTACGATTGGTTGCGCCGCATGGTCGGCAACTAGGAGGGCAGGGTTGTCAATTGGCGAACCATGGTCATCAATTGGTGCTTGCGTTTGGTTGTCCGCAGGTGGAGCAGGAGGAAGTGGTGCTTGCGCTTGGTTGTCCGCAGGTGGAGCAGGAGGAAGTGCTGCTGGCGCTGGGTTGCCGGCAGGAGGAGCAGGAGTAAGTGGTACTGGCGCTGGGGTGCCAGCAGGTGGAGCCGGAGGGGGTGGTGCTGTGGGCGGGGCGTTCCACAGGGGAGCGTTTTGGGGAACTGGAGATAAGATCGGCAGAGCCGTTGCAAGACCCCACGGAGTTAGATTGTTCGTTGATAGTAAACCCTCCGGACCAATCATCTGGCCAAAAGGGACTCCCGGCTGACCCTGGGGTGGTGCTTCAGGGTGGGTCATCTATGTGTTAAACAACTTCCTCACTCAGTCCTTAATGATATAACCAACTGGCTTATCGATATCCTGCATACGATGCTGATCATTCACGGCGGATGCTGTGGCGAGTCGATCGCAGGCAGGGCGCAATCTGCTCATGCCGACGAAGATTGGCTAGAAGTTGGCGTCAGCACAACTCATCGCGGTGACCTCTGGCACAAAGTTCCTTGCTATAATAAGATCTTTCAAATTGTTCGGCCATGTATAATTCTGAGCTTTCCTGGGAGTATTTGTAAGCAAGCCCATTTTTAGTTTATGGTCAGTAATTGATCTACCCCCAGGATTAGAGCGACCCATACCAATTTGCCCTGCGAGAGAGTTCTGCGGAAGTTGATAGGTGTCCCCAGGGGGAGGGGCCTGCTGCTGATTTCCCATGTGTACGTACTGTACGTTGATGACATTTTGCGCTATGTCGATTTAATTTTGGTCTATATAGAGAGTCGTCTTGGAAATGCAAGTCTTATGTTCTGAATACGCAGGATGCTGTTGATAATGGTGGCTATTGCGGGTGTGGTGA
Organism: Tuber microsphaerosporum; assembly: GCA_003521225.1. Classification (NCBI taxonomy): domain Eukaryota; kingdom Fungi; phylum Ascomycota; class Pezizomycetes; order Pezizales; family Tuberaceae; genus Tuber; species Tuber microsphaerosporum. The sequence goes on from QOVD01001153.1 coordinate 26,981, forward strand.
GATTATTCTAGGTAGGAGCTTCCTTCGGTCGTGATGAACCCGCGCTCTATATACAACACTCAGACGTTTAAGAGGCGGTGAAAGCATAATGAATAGTGTGAATTGATTTCAAGATCAATCAAGAATTGACAGATCAGGCGTTTATTAGTGTTTGGTCATTATCTGTTTCAAGACGAACGAAACTGATAAACAGCTGAACCCACGTGATGCTGCGACAAACAACGCTAAGCGGATTCCACTGCTTGTGATTGTTCGAAGCGTGCGCGGCACCTGGCCCACTATCTTACCCACAATGAACGACAACTCAGAATGTTCACACGACAGCTGCAATCGATAGACCTGAAATCTACTATGCCGGTCAAATGTTCGTTTTGTTGTCGAAGATACACGCGTTCAGGTGGATACGAGACCCACCTCCGAAAAGCGCATTGAGATCTCGATATCATGCTTGCTTTTACCCTATAAAAACCTCCTCCTAATGGCATCAAGCACCTTGGACCCCAAATATTAGACAACGAACGGAGCCAGCGCCCCAATTCAGACGACCCATTATCTGCGTCTAATTATATGGCTGGATATGAACGAGATGCAATTAATGATAAGCTTGGGCACGAATCTGACACCGAAGTACTCAGGGTTAACACGCCCTCAGCGGCTGTCAAACAGATCTATTATCCAGGCGCTGGGGAAGCCATTCGAGAGGTTGAGGGCTATATGGGGGAGCGCCGTAATTTCTGTAATGACGGATGAGCTTCATTTATTAGTGCAGAAGGATTCAAGCTTGCATCTTGGTTCATTGAGTGCAAAGTCTCGAAGTCAGAGATCAACAATTACTTTTCAAATTGTCTCGGCAATCCTGCGTCGGTTGGCTATAGCTCCATGCATACCCTGGACAATCATCAATGATCCTTGGATCTGTATGGCCAATATCTGCGCTGGTTCGAAGAAGAAGTTGAGGACGACAAGCAAACATTACCATTCTTCTACGATGACATACTCGACTGCTAGAGATATCTCTTGCGGCAGATAATCTACCGAGATGACCTAGTCTATGCGCTGTGCCAAGTATACGACCAGAACGGAGACAGGATATATTCAGAAATGCATAAGGCCGAATGGTGGTGGAACGTCCAAGTAGGGTTTCCACCCTCTTTCATCGCAAAAGTTGCTCACTATACATAGGGAACACTGCCTGATGGGGCGACTTTGGTTCCCATCATTGGTATGTCAGATCAGACGCATCTGACCAGCTGCTGTGGAGACAAGAAAGCATGGCCTGTCTATATCACGAACGGAAATCTTCTGTCTACTAGGCGTAACAGACCTGGATCAATGGCCATTCTCCTTCTTGCGTTACTGCCTGTCCCGCCCAAGCTACCCAAGTCCTCTGCGGCAGACAAACTCCCGAGACAAATCAATGCCAACACACTACAGCACGTATTCAAAGTCATCTAGGAGCCCTTCAACGATGTCACGCTAGAGGGCTTCCCAATTGACCCTGGAGACAGTAAGATCCGGAGATGCTTCCCAATCTGATCCTGATGGATTGCGGACCATACGGAAATCGCTACGCTACACCGGATAAAAGCCAACGCCTCACCTAAATGTGAGGTACCTCCCGAAGAATTAGGAACTGGTGCCAACCGCGATCAGGCGAGAGATATTGTCAGATGCGAACATTACGAAAGTGAAAACTTGTCCCTAGACTCTGAGCCTGACAATGCCTGCCACACGTATGAAACTGTGGGTATCAAGGCGGGGCAAAATGTTTTCCAAGGACTTGAAAGAGAGTATAAGCCTGATCTGCGGATTCCAGATTTGCTACATACTATGTATCTAGGACTTTTCACGCATATGATGGACTGGATGCAGGGATTTCTCAAGAAACACTCTCGACAGCAAGAGTTCGACGAAGCCTAGAAAGGTTTGGCGCCGTACCCAGGATTCTTTGTGCCCAAGAAAGCCTACCATGAAGTTACACAGTGGCAGGGCAAGGAGATGAGCAATCTCGGTGGTAGTCTTTTGGGAGTTCTCGCCGTGGCGCTAAGACAACCTGATAATAGCCAGATACACCATTTCAAACCTGCGCTCACCTGTGTCCGTTCACTGCTCTACTTCACCATGATGGCTCAATACCGAAGCGAGACAACCAAGACTATTTCGTATATGGAAGTCTACGCAGAACATTTTCAAGAGACAAAAGACATCTACTTGGAGTTTGGGGTATCTAAACGGACGCAGGAGAAGGCTGATAAACTGCGCCAGAAGGTACACCGTCAACGAACGTTGGTAAACAAGTCAGTCGCCAAATCGGCTCGGAAGAGACTCCGGATACGGGGGCAACATCGTGAAGAAGATAACAACCAGCGTATAGACTTGAACACTGCTGAATCACATTTCAACTTTTTTAAGGTGCTTCTGATAAGCCACTTTGGCTATCATATCTACAAGTTCAGCAATATTCCCATATTTTCAACCTAGTTTGGCGAGCTCGCGCACAAGGAGCAAATCAAAGAAGGAAGCCGACGTTTAAATAAAAACAATCCGGAGGGACAGATCCTGAGCAGCTATGGATGATAGCATGCGATCCAGATGAGGCTTTTGAAATGAAAATTGCTGCGATGTGCTGGAGCAGATCTCCTAGTTGAGGTGATAGAACATTTAGAGGAAACATCAACTGCGCCTTCAGCCGCACCAATCTATGGTAGGATGCTGAAAGGACATCGTGATAATGAACGGGATATCGCTGATGTTGGCAGAGTACTCAATTTCTCACCGGAAACAATTTGTTGAGAATTGATACGATATAGCCAACTAAGCCTTCCTCTCCGGCGCCGGCTTCCCTAAGATCAAGCGATACTTTGATGGCTGCCAGTTGAACTATTAACGCAACTAGTACTCCTGGTGCATGCGTTCCAGGAAATAGGATGTTTAGGACATACACAGAGCCCTGTGAAATGGTGCTGGACTCTTCTGCAATCAGGCGAGTTGGATCGATAGTGTTTGGATACAGGCTTGTCGCGAGAATGTGTATTGTGCGCTCTATTTAAAAGTAGGAAATACAGCAACGAGGAAAAGGTCCACCGGCTTGACGGTGTTCAAATAATGAGTGTGATGAACTCGGGGCGCCCATTAGAGTTACACCGCCGTGTGACGGTTCAGCTAAGAGATGACGCGCGAGAGTGGACCATTGTGGATATAGGGACGATCTTAGGCCTGGCACATCTCATCCCGGAGAGAGACCGGCGCTGGATTGTCAACAGCCGAGTTGATTTATGGACATTTAACGAGATCCATTAAACTAGCGCAAGGCGGGGCCCGTATGAACTATTATGTATATACTTAAAGAAATAAAAAAATATGGGTAGTGACGTAGCCTTTATTAGGGGCTACCTCGCTCCCAACCTGCCCAGCACGTTAGGAGAGCAGTAGATAGATGCTAGTATAGTAGAACCTAGAATTGAAATAACAAGGAAAGAATTATGCTAGAGTTACACCAGACGTACCAGTGAGATATACATATACTATTAGTAGGCGTTGAATAGGCTTAGGGCTACTGTGGCGCTCGCTTGAGAAAGTCTGGACGTCACAAAGAGACCCAGAAGGGAGTGGGAAAGGGGGCGCCTTGGGGAGGCGCCCGGATGTAGGAAGGTGTGAGAAATGAAACTGGACGTTAGGAGGAGGGATTGAGTTTAGCAGAGGTGAGGAGGTAACTGTACATAGGTAGGATGTAACATAGTGTCCAGACGGAAGGGGCATTGAAAGTTGCGTCAGGGGAGTGTACCGACGGAAGGGCGTTGAAAGTGGCGTCAGGATGGACAGGACGTAGAGGACGCAAAAAATGGCATCGGATACGTCAGGACTCAGCGCCTGTGCATCATACGCCAGATGACTGTTTGCTGATGTTAGATAACTGCACTTGCAACCTACCAGCCAATACTTAATTCCTCCTGAGCCTCAGGCAAGGCAGCTGGATCTCCTGAAGCAACCATCAGAAGGTGCTCAGCGGAACGTCATAAATCACCCACGATGGCCTCTGAGGTATCTATGGGGGTGCTAGCAAAATGAGTGGGGCTAGCAGGGTCCGCTTCTGGAGCAACCGTCGGGAGCCGCTCAGCGGAGTGTCCTGACTCTATCAGAATGTGTTTAGCCGAAACTTGGGAAGTGCCCGCAGACCTCGGGGGACTAACCGGCGAATTCGCATTATGAGGTGATTCTGCCACTAATGTTACAGCCGGATTACCAGCACGGGGTTTTGTGTTCTAGCCTGTGGGTTCTGTTTGATTCCGGCGAAGTATCTTTCTTGGCGGTTCGCGAGTGTCAGCTGGGGGCTCAGAGACCTCATCGTCGGTCATAGCCACCGGATTGTGCTTGCTTGAGGGATCGACTGGTGGCCTCACAGGTGCTTTTTTTCTATCAGCCGGGTAACGCACAAGCCCCGGTATTTGTCTGCCGGACCTCAGGACACGACCTTCAGATAGTGGGACAGAATGTGGAATACATGGAGTAACACGTGATATTACCTCCGAGTCAGGGTCTTGATATACAGACAGATTACGGATCCATATTAAAGCAATATCCGGTGAACGGTTCGCACCTCCCTGTAACGCACATTGGTTTCGCCCGCAAAATACTGCCCTCCCCCGAATAGGGGTTGGTGTCGTTACACGGCCCAGCCCCTGCTTTGCAGCAGTGGTTGTTTTCGCCAGACGGGGTACCCCCTGCTTTGCTGTAGGGGTTGATATCGTCACACGGTACCCCACTTGCCTTGCCGCTGTGGCAGAGGATTCTGGCTGGCCATCATTGTCATTAGCACTCTCAGACTCCAGCAAACCTCCTGCTCAGATCTCAGCTCGTCGGCCCCGGCGCCAATGGCAGGGCTCTCACTAATATTCCGGTCTATATAACCATATGCCACAGGGGAAGGAGTACCAGGCTCTTAATCATAGGTGCTCTGCCTTCGAAAAAGCATGTCTATTGGTTCAGATACCGGACATTGTCCCCACCACATGCGGATATCCGTATCATCATGTAGGACCAGCATTTCAGATAGTAGCAGGGGGTCCTCTGGGGATTCAAGCAGCAAAAGGCTGCCAGAACTGGTGGTGCCAACCAGGTGACGATAGCCGATCCCAGGGGCAAAACAGGTATCGCGGGCCGCATGCAAGCTCTTGAGAGTGGGTTTGGTCATTTCCACCCAGAATATGACCGGATGTGTCTTCCCTGGGACATGTTCGAGCCTCCAGGGGAGTGGGTTGTCTCTGCAATAAGTAAATGGCTGGTCTATCCAGACGCGGATGCTACCGGGGCCGGCAAAACCTAGGATGACATATTTGTAAATTGACATGTAGATTAATACAGACAACAGAGGACGGAACTTACGATCCTTTGCGGCCACGGCAGGAGCAGCGGGGACAGAACCACGAACGGCGACACCCAAGTGACTCCATGTTTTTGAATGCTTTATCGCTATATCCTTATTTAGAAAATCAACACATTCAGTAAAATTCAGGCCGGCATTTGAGTTTTGCTGCAAGAGGGGCGCTGTACCATTGCTGGCCAGAGGTTCGTGTGTTGGTGCATATGCTTGGATCGCCGCCCACTGGTCAGGGGTGGCTACTTTCCAGCCCCGGATGCAATTCTCCAACATCCTTCTCGAGATGGCGTCCCGCCAAGTATGGTGTATAGACTTGTAGTACAGGGGTCTGGGAAGCGGCAGATGTGTTTGCACCAGGCAATGTCCCCGTCGCCTGAATGGCCCTTCGTTCTAGGGCGAGTAAGTCCCCTCTTTTATACAGGCATGATGGGAGAGAGGGTATATCGCCAGCTTTGGCAGGTGGATTATTTCTGCAGTTGCGAGTTTTAGAACAAAATTCTGCCTGACAATGATCAAAGGAAAATTATAGACTCTAAATACTACACACTTATAAGAAAGTGAGGGTGAGGATGGATATGTCGGGTGTGAGATAGGTCTTTCGCGAACTAAATACTGGGGCTAGGCTTATTCAGGTTAGTAATTTTGTCAAAATATATCGAGAATGAATATAGTATATACCACCCGGATGAATACAGTTCTCACTACACTCGAGTCAGAACTGGTGCTAGAGGCCGGCCGGCGGACCGTTGATGGGAAAAGGGGATGAGAAGAGTTGAGGTCAGTTTATGTTTATTCAGACGTGATGGAGAGAGGAAAGGAAGTAAGGAGGAAAAGAATTGTTTATATAGGACACTGACGGCTTTCGTTTGGTAAATACTTGTAAGCTGTACAAGCAAGGAAGGGTTTGGGACCAACATGAGGTTGCTTCTTGAAGTTTATTTAAGCTTGAAATAGACTTTTGAGCCGCAGAAGAGGTGCAGGGGTCCGCCAAGAGGCCCGAAGACCTAACTTGAAAAGCTCAAACCAGAACTACGTGATTCTCCCGACAACCACCTTGACTCTGCTGAGTTTTTTTTTCAAGTTTGCAAGCTATCGGACATCAGCTTTCAAGACAATATTCATCCACTCCCGCAGCCGATAGACTACCGGATACGAGCACCTTGAAACTGAAACAGAACAGAAATTGCAACCACCTGGAGGATGGCCACGAAGTGCCCTTATTGTTGCTGGCTTTATCAGCACGCAGCTGCTTATGATCAACACTTGCTGACGATTCACCATGATATTATGCTTTTCCACTATGAGATCGCAGACTTTGGGCCAGGAACTTCATCCGCACGGACATCTTTATACAGGATGAAGGAGTCAACGAAATTGTCACTAGTGACGCAGATGAATTTGCAGAGGACGGGGAAATTCTAACTATAAGTGTGACGCAGCAATTTTATACCATGATTCAGGAAGCGAACGGGAGAGAGGCAGTGACATAGAGCGTGATTCGGACGCGGAGGACGTTTCCTGACATTCGGATAAGTCGATCATATGTATTCAACAAATCATCACAAATCCTGGCAGAACAATTGGCGATGTTGCCGTATATGAGAAGCTGAACTAGGGAATCCTCCATCATCTATGGGCCCTATTTTGTTCCCAGCGCCCGTTCAATTTGGCCCGCTGGCTTGGACGGAGGAAGGTACCGAAGACACGGATTTTAGATTACCTGGGCCAAGGCTTGGGTGGTATGGAACGCTGAGCATTTCTGGTGGCCTACACATTGGAAAAGCAACCTGAAACTCTGAACTCATTCAGAGAATATTTGGCATGGACCGAGGCAATGCTAGAGAGCGGGAAAAGTTTAACCACCTTCTACTACTGAAATATTGTATCCTGTGTCCACTACATCATACAGCAGGTCGCTTATAGAGGAGATATGGTTTATGCGCCGATACGCGAATATGATTCAAGTGGTGATCCATTATACTCTGAGGTGCACACAGAAGATTGGTGGTAGGAATCTCAGGTATGATAAGTCCGCGATCACTTACCTGTATAGTACTAAGATCTATTAATAGGAAGCACTCCCGCAGGCTCGAATATAGTGCCTGTTATCGGATTGTCAGAACAGACTCACCTCACAAACCTCTCGGGAGATAAGAAGGCGTGCCCGGTATATATAACTCTTGGCAACATCCTTTCCCAGATGCAAAAACAGCACAACAAAGACATCAATCCTACCCCTTGCTTTGCTGCCTGTGCCACCAAAGCTCAGTCATGAATCAATCCGCGCCAACGAAATCCAGCGGCAGATGAATGGTGATGCTCTACAGGCTGTCTGCGATCTCATTCGGGCCCCAATGGAGCAGATTGCCGAAGATGGCGCCGTGATGGACTGCCGAGATGGAATAATGCGCCTATGTTTTCCATTCTTATCTGCCTGGATTGCCGACCATGTTGAGCATACCACATTGCACAGAATAAGTAGTAATTCCTGCCTTCAGTGTGAAGTTCCGGTCAAAGCACTTGGTCAGGATCTACAAAACACATACAAGCCACAAGACTATGCCGATTATGCCCGAAAGACAAGGGAGCACAAACCAACTCTAGCCACCCATATTGCGGACTATTTTCACCCAATTGGGGTGAAAATGGGCTTCAATGTATTCTCCAAAATCTACCGAGTAAACCCTGCTAACCTTCAGAAACCCGACCTTTTACACAACATCTAGCTCAGACTTTTTTAGCATATGATGAAATGGATAGAAGGATTCCTGAAACAGCATAAACGTGAGCAGGCAATCAATGATATCAGGAAAGATGTGCCATCTTATGCCGGTGTCTGTGCACCAAAAAAGGCTTATCGAGAAGTCACGCAGTGGCAAGACAAGGAAATGCAAAACCTTGGCTGCTGTATTTCGGCCGTATTGGCGTCCCTATTGCAAAATCCGGATTGTTCTCAACAACTCCCTTTCAAGCTGGCATTAAAGTGCGTCTGCTAACTCATTGATTTCACCCTGATGACTTAGTATCAAAGTCATACGCCGGAGAAGTGCCGTTACATGGAACTGTATCTGTGGACCTTTTACAAAACCAAGGACATAGTTCTCCAGTTCCCTACAATTAAGGCAGTACGCACACAGGCTGAACGTGAGGATCGGGAATTGAGGGAACTGATTGCCAATAAGTACAGACCTAGGGTAGGCAGTGGATCCACCGTGAAAGGGCATCGGCCACTGGGCGGAGCCCGGATGGAAAGGGCCAATCAATTGGCAAAATTGATACAGGGGGAAAACCAATTTTATTTTATTAAGATGCATTACCTAAATCCCTTTGTTCAACATATGCGACATTTTGGGTCTATTCCAATGTATTGCACAGATATCGGTGAGCTGGCACAGGAAGAGCAGTTCAAAGAACGGTACCGCAGGTCGAATAAAAATGAAGCGGCATGAGAAATCTTGGCACAATCCAGGCGGCAACACGCGATTGGAATGAGATTATTTAGAATGGACGTATTACGGACCGCGGGTGATGCGGTTGGAACTGGCAAAGTCAGCGTTTCTGGTCCCGGGATCGGTATAGAGACCTGCCTGCCCCACCGGATTTCATGGTAAGTCCTTAAAGGGCTAACGGTGAATTTCGGGACAGTTCTCGAGCTTTGCCGTGAATTAGAGATTCCCAATCATGACTTGGCTGCCGAATTTGTTAACTACATCTGCCAGGCCGTGACTGATAAACGGCAGCTCCCAGTTGACCCCAGGGAACTGAAATTCTGTCCGGCTGAGGTATTTACGCAGCTCGAATTTCCTGTTCCTGACTTTCCAGAAACTAATATCTTCCAGGTTCATCTTGCACGTTGTACAGGAAAGAAGTCATTCCGAAACTCTCATGCTAGAAACAATTGGGTATGGATACAGGCTGGCTGGCAGGATATGTGTGGTGATCTTCGCGGACCGGCCATGGCACGCTAGGTAGGGCTTTTTAAGATAAGAATTATGTGGACAGGAGTTGCAAGTTGGCTAGCTTTTGTTCAATTAGTTGATCCGGTGAACAGTGGCAGATTTTATGGGTCCAGTGGGCATATACGAGTCTGCAAGCCGCACAATGGTCGGGATATGAGGTTAATCGATATTGGAGTTGTGGTTGCGCAGGCACATGTGGTTCCTTATAGGGATGTGCAATGGCGAGTATATCACTGGATTGATCTGTGGACATTTAATGACATTTATTGAAACCTTCAATGTACATATTTTGTCAGAAGATAGAAATAGAAACTTAAAATATTAAAAACAAAGAAGTCTAGATTCAATGGACAAGCCCGCATGGATGCAGATAGAGAGAACATTGTCGGGGAGAAGCGGCGGCGGATGGGTTGGTAAACTAAAAATAGATGGGAATCAGCCCACGGAGACAGTAGGACTGAAAAGTAAAGGTCCCCGGCAGGAAGAATACGAACACAGTGGGGGATCCTGGAGTTGCAATTCCGATTCCAGGAGGCCCTCTGTGTTCGGCTATATCAAGCCGGGAACTTGGATGAACATGAAGGGTTGGGAGGCCAGCGGGTGAATCTAGTCGGTGCCCGACGGCAGCATCTGGGACAAAGAATGGGCGGGTGGGCATGTTGGGCACGGGCTGCCGGGGGTGATGGGAAGAATAGGGCAAGGGGGAGAGGTGTGAAGGAGGTGGGCGTCTACAGCACAGCCTATGGAGTGTTTGGAAAAAGGAAATTGGAATTGCAAGGCAGTAGGCGCGATTGGGTAAGAAAACAAGAATCCAGACGTACCAGGGGTCTGGGGCAAGCCGGGTAGATGTCATGCGTCCAGGCGCCCATACAGCTCGCCGGACGTAAATTGTCTTTTTGCTGATGTACACCATATGCGGTAGGAATAGAATTGAAGAACTGGGGCGCCTGGAGCGGATTTTTGGATGGACTCTGAAGACAGTTCGCCGATGTCGACACGCATAATGCAGCAAGAACCAAAATCGTGGAAATGACTCCAGGAAAGCGAAACATAGAAGACTACTGGAATGAATTCCGGTTAACAGCTGATGTAGCTGAATACTACCATGAGGCAATGCAACGAAGATTGCTCAAAGGAATGAACTGTACAGAAACAAGCCACGTGGGACAGGACACTTACGAAACCGACGACGTCCACGACCTTGCGAACTAGGCTAGCTGGAAGGAAATTGGCATCAACTTTGTCAACAGTATACAACAAAGAAGGGGATCGAACTGTAATACCCAGGTACCCAGAAACCAGGATGCCACGTTCAGGCCAAACCCAAACGACCAAAGAGGTGACCCGATAGACCTCGATGCAACAGGAAGGCAGCCGAACTGGAGCCTACCCAACAATGAATTCCAAGGAGACTCAGGGAACAACTATGCCTCAAATGCGGAAAACCAAATCACCGAGCAAAGGATTGAAACAATGCAAGAGATAGACGAGACGATAATAGTCAACAATCAAACGGACAACCCCAACGACGAGCACCATAGGCTGTCAAACCAGAGATCAGCGAAATGCAACCGGAAGGAGAGGCCGAACTGTCAGGAAAGGAAGAATGTCTCGGGTAAGAGAAGGTCTGAGGAACAGACCCGAATGGAAACCAATAATTTTGACCAACTACCAGGTGGCACTCAATTATCTGGAATAACTTGAATATGAAAATGCTCACATTATGGTGATGGTCATACTTCACGGAAAAGAGAAAACAGTCACGATCAAGGCAATGATCGACTTGGAAACACCAGAAGATGTTATCGACCAAGGGATATGCAAGAAGCACGGGATCGCGACAACAGGAGCTCAGAAACGGAGCGACATTTACCTAGAGGAGGGGAAGCCAAGTAGCATTGGGCTAGTCACCCAGTCTGCGAAGTACCTATGGACATCTCTACCGGGGGCACCCTGGAGGAAGATGGATCCTAAGATTGCGACCACACCAAAGACTCAAAGTAAGATAAAGATAAACGTAAAGTTTAAGGTAAAGAATCAAACGGTAAAACTTAATATTCTTAAGCCTGAAAGCTTTACTCAATTCAAGTTCTTCTCGAGGATCGATAGTTCTCAGGGTAGGGTGTCCTTCGCTTATACGTAGTAGATATAGATATAGAGCCAAGTAACACCCCATCACTACCCTGACCTCTCACAAGCATCCTGCTCAGGTCAGGATTATCCTAGACACCCTCTCTGGAATCATAAACCTTCGGAGATGTCGGAGAGCTCAGACATAGTTAAGCCCACCAACCGGAAGTGGTTTCTGCAATGTATCTCCAATACAACCGCATGAGAGGAAACCTCTTACGATCGCTGACATCTCAGTGGCAAACTGTATTGTCAACGCCTGAACTATTATATCGGTCAGACTTACTGGCCCATTAACATTCTCGTCTTTATACAAGCTTTTCTAGTTAATATTCTCTACTGTATGCACATACTATATTTGATGAACTACTCAGCTCCCCCGGTGAGATGTATTATTGTGTTACCCTCCACGGGCGCTACCCGGAGCCAATTCAATATTGACTATCTTTACCGTGACGAGACTAATCCCTCTAGAGCCCAATTACTTCCCTCCGATATGGTACACTACACGGGGTTGGCATAGACGTACTATGTGGTCAGTTCCGGAAGCAATTCTGATTGTCCCTGAAACTCCCAATAGACCTTTCCGGTGAACTCTTATACTACCCACGGCCAAATAGCAGGTTCCCTATACCCATCAGGTGTCTAATTGCACCAAAGGAGTCGACCTCCTTTTGGGCGGTCACCCACACCTACCCTATATATCCTGCGAACAGCGTCCGGTCGGTAGTACGGCCGCGACGTATACGGTGTTGTGAGAGCTCCTTCAATCCTCAGATTTTCTATGCAGATTCTCAACAACCGATGTGTTTGCCATGTGCGTACAGTCCTAAGATCAGGGCCCGAGGGGGGTGTTGGACACTTGGGTAGAGTTACCAACTGAACCCAACCCCTACAGTAGCCATACCAAGGTCCGGTATGCTTAAGATACCAGCGGCACAAGTAACATCTAATCCCGCACCAACCTGGGGATATTCTTACAAAGTCCTTGTATGGTCCCACCGCTCCAGGTAGAGTGACATGATCTCAAGGTAGGGTAACTAGGACCCGCAGGTAGGGTAACTTGATTTCCAAAGTAGGGTAAATTTACCCTGTCATTGCTAAAATCCTGTTTGAAGTCCGTGAGACCCCCCACAAGGTGTCCGAGTGTACCCGTGTAACCTTTCTATTGTTTATTTGAGTCCCGTAGAGTAACCCCTCCTAAAGGTTATCTTGTCTAACAAGATCACTTTCGTGACTTGGGTAACCCTCTCTTACCCTAGGGCAAGCAACTGCTAAAGTTCGCTAGTAGACTTCCAGATACATGTCCTGGTCTACTCTGTATACTGTGTATACTGCACTTTCCTTACTAAGGTTACCCTTTGGTATACCTATTGGGCATGTAAGGTGGTCACTTGTAGCTATCTTTCTCAAGGGTCGTTACAACATCAATAGCAATAGGGAATTAGCAACTCTCCAAGTGGCAAATTGGCAAAGGTATAAGGCCATCTTAGGATTGCCATTGTGATGCACGCATAATCTGACTATCGAGTGGAATGATAAGAAGTTTACTTTCAACAGCGAACAATGTACAACATGGTACTTGCACCGTCTACCGGTTGCCTATGCTGTGCCGGATTCAGAAGCCCTGGAAGAAAAATTGATTACTAAGGTATCTGTAGTCCATGTCAGCATTGACAAGTGTGTCAAGGTCAAAAGATTGACCACCGAAGCAAGAATCCCTAGGCAAAGATCAGTTAAGGCAACAGTAACTGACCTGTACTCAAATGAGAATATTAGCATATCAGCCCAGGATCAGGTAATTATCGGAACTGGAATATGAATTGGGCTACCTCATAAGAATTACGGACGCACAGCTCCATGCAGTGGTCTCGCAGTCAAGCACAGACTCAGCACAAATGTGGTAGGTATAGATGCCGATGATATGGGTCAAGTGACGGTAGTAATGGTCAACGCAGGAACTATCGAGTACATGGTATGGAAATGAGATCATATCGCAGAGTTGATTATTGTAAAAAGCAAGGGCGACGAGGTATACGAAGTAGCTTTACTGAACGAAGCCGTGATAAGCGATCAGGGATTAGGCAGTACAGAAACCAAGTAAGACATTTACAGGAAAGCTGGTGTGTCAAAACCAAGGATCGTGATAAGCGAAGTCTCTGCTCAAGCATGGCGCTACATCTATCGGGGAGTATTAGCAAACATAATACTAAGTACTGGGAGCGCCCTGGGCGTCTGGCGCACCTAGTGCATATAACGTCAATCGCGTATCAAGAGGCAACCACTACTGTTCCATAACTCAGGGCCCCCCTGGCCCAACACTTAATCTTCCTGAATGCACCTGGCACAACATTTGGTCTTCCTGAATGCACCTGGCCCAACACTTAATCTTCAGGGGATAGAGTCATGGGTACCCCCTTTACCCGCTCCTGACCTAGGTCACAGTTCTGGTACAGTAAAATGGTCTCCTTAATTAGTCTTCTATGATATTTCTAATTATACTAGGCTAGCTAAGTGATATGAATACAGGTGATATCTTTCTATAGTTCAGGCTCTCCTGGGCTCTGGCACTCCCGAGCTCTGGCACTCCCAGGTGCCTGGTTGGATCAGTAACATCCTGAATATTCACCCCGTAAGGATAGGTCTTATACCGGTGTGTAGCTGGTATCGAGCCCAACAATCTCCAGGAAACTGAATCAAGCTCCGTCCAGCTGTTGTGGAGTACTCAGCCTTCAAGTAAGATTTCGCCACGTTCCTAATACCTCCCTCCACAAAAGACAGCGACTTCCTGGCCCTTGATGCAACAGGGATGTACCTTATACCGGCGTGTAGCTGACGTGAAGCCCAACAACCTCCCGCAAAAAGAATCAAAATCAGTGGAACGGTCGTAGAGGAATCTGCCATCGAGTGAAGTTCTGCCAGCTAGATACTTCCACAGCAGAGAACCAGTTCATGAGTGTTAATGCGACACAGACATATCCTATAACGGCGTGTACCTGGCGTCAGGCTCAACATGGAAGCGCGATCCCTTTTCCTCCCAAGGGATTTGACGCTGGCCCCCCCGTCCCCATTGTGGGACTTCGCCTCCCTGCTAAAAGGGCTACCCGGGTACATACTTTCGACGGCCACCGGCTTTCCTCCGGACATGCCGCCCTATCAAGTTCCCCCCCTCCCAGTGCTTCCCTCTGCCACCCCCCCCGCCCCGCCCAGGAATGGCCCAAGGCCGTCTCTCCTCCACACGGGTAACCTCCTGGAAGGTATCGCGGACACTCGCGCCAGGGCTTTGATGCTATGTAATGCCCCCGTTCTCCCTTAGTTGCCTAAATTTTTCTTTGCTTTGTGAAAGTTTGCGGCGTAATGTTGTCGACCAAATTTATGTTTTGGTAGTCATACTTTGTTTTTGTTACTTCTATTGAATGCGACTGGGTTCGTCGCTTTTGGAGGATTAGTTTTTGTTTTTGGTTTTGTTTGATTTTGATTTTGATTTTGTTTGTGGGTTTTGTTTTGGCCATATCTGATGATGCACGCTATTTCTTGTACCTTAAAACAACGAATATATGATATAAAAAAAAAAAAAAAAAAAAAAAAAAAAAAAAAAAAAAAAAAAAAAAAAAAAAAAGAAAAAGAAAAAAAAAACGTCAGGCTCAACATTCTCCAGCATTAGGAATTGAATTCCTTCCCGCGGTTGTGGAGTAATCTGCCATCGAGTCAAATTCCGCCAGCTAGATAGTTCCACAGTAGAGAACCACTTCCTGAGTGTTAATGCAACCCAGACATACCTTATACCGGCCTGTAGCTGGCGTCGAGCCCAACAATTTCTAGCAAAGAAAATGGAAACCCGTCCAGCAGTTGTGGCGTAAGCTGCCATCGAGTCAAATTCCACCAGCTAAATACTTCTACAGCAGAAAACCACTCCCTGAGTTTTAATGCGACACAGACGTACCTTATACCGGCATGTAGCTGGCGTCGAGCCCAACAATCTCAAGCAAAACAGAATCAAAATCAGTCGAACGGTCGTGGAGTAATCTGCCATCGAGTAAAGTTCTGCCAGCTAGATACTTCCACAGCAGAGAACCACTTCATGAGTGTTAATGCGACACAGACATATCCTATACCGGCGTGTAGCTGGCGTCAGGCTCAACAGTCTCCAGCATTAGGAATTGAATTCCGCCCCGCGGTTGTGGAGTAATCTGCCATCGAGTCAAATTCCGCCAGCTAGATAGTTCCACAGCAGAGAACCACTTCCTGAGTGTTAATGCAACCCAGACGTAGCTTATTCCGGCCTGTAGCTGGCGTCGAGCCCAACAATCTCTAGCAAACAAAATGGAAACCCGTCCAGCAGTTGTGGCGTAAGCTGCCATCGAGTCAAATTCCACCAGCTAAATACTTCTACAGCAGAGAGCCACTACCTGAGTTTTAATGCGACACAGACATACCTTATACCGGCATGTAGCTGGCGTTGAGCCCAACAATCTCCAGCAAAACAGAATTCTAATCCGTCCTGCAGTTGTGGAGTAATCTGCAGTCGAGTACAATTCCGCCTGCCTGACACTTAACACACCCTTCAATCTAGTCAGCAATTTCTCGAGCTTTGACGCCACAGGGACGTACCTTATACCGGCGTGTAGCTGGCATCATGCCCAACAATCTCCAGAAAACAGAATCAAGTTCCGTCCTGCGTTGGTGGAGTAATCGGACATTGTATAAAATTTCGCCAGGTTCGTACTAGCGCCATCCACCGAAGACATCAATTTCCGCAGCTTTAATGCCACAGGTACCTACCTTATACCCGCGTGTTCCTGGCATGAAGCCCAACAACCGCCAGCAAACAGAATCAAATGCGCCCCGGGGTTGTGGAGTAATGAGGCTTCGAAATCAGATATTGCCAGCCCTGTAACTTCATCTATAATACTCAGGTAGGAATGAATCCTATATGAGTGTGTAGCTGGCGTTGAGCCCAGCATGATGCAGGTGTCAGATTCGGGATAGGCATTATGGTTAGGGAGGAGTGTTCTGTGAAGGCCAGGAGGGGGTGGGTGTAAGAGAAGTAAAGGGTGAAGTCACATCGCGTCGCGTCCAAGCCTAAGTGCAGAGAAACCACAACAAAGTAGAGACTCCCATAGATATCACTAGCTTTCAGACTGTACTGAACTGGAATTTTCTCTCTCTGAAAGATGAAGTTCTGAAAATAAAACTAGAGAGTATCTTTAGTGGAGCAAAATTAAAATTTAGAGTTGAGTAACCGCAATCTCACCTAGCGCCCACACTAACCCAATTATGATTGTCAAGGCTATGCCCTGTCCATGTATGAGAGACTGGAGCAAAGCGATAGCCTACGCCAGATATTGAGTAAGTGAGTAGTAAATCAGCAGGTGCAATAGTATTGTGGGTAGTATCCGGAGGCACAGGAGGTAAGGTTGTGTAGCTACTAGCGTTCAGTAGTAAGCGAGGATAGCAACGGGTTCTCCTGACGCACCTGGTGCAAGCGAGTATCCTGGCTCAAGCAAGTATCCTGGGGCAAGCGAGTATGGCACTCTACCTCAGGAGGCACCTAGCGTCAGGGGTGCAAACTGTCCATACCTTGTATCATGACGCAACAGCAACACATCTGACGCACTGTAATTTTGTCCTGATGAGAAGAAACCACCGGCATCATCAAAAGGAGCTGGATCAAGAATCAAAGGAGAAGGGAAGCAGTCAAGATCTGCACAGAATTGGCTATTCGGAGTGACAGAGCCAACGAACAAAAGGAACATGACCGAATTGTTCCTAAAGAATTCCAATATTTAATGGAGGTCTTTGAAACAGAAGAAAAAATCAGACTACAGCTACACTAACCAGTAGTCGAGCTAGAGATCAACCTGATGGACAGAGAGCAAGTCCCAACGAAGAAGATATACCCCTTATGCGCATCTGAGCTGGAAGAATTACCACGGTATTTCAATCAGAACCTAGGGAGAGGATGGATAAGAGAAGGATGGAAAGACTTAGGGTTGCAAAGACTGTTGGTCAAACAAATAGACAGAAAGGGTCGGCTATGTGTGGATTACTGAGGACTTACCGTAGTTACCGAAAAAGATCGGTATTCACTACCACTGATGGGTGAGGCACTGGATAGGCTCAACACCACCAAATATTTCACAAAACTCGACATTAAGGATGCCTACCACAACATCAGAATAAAGGAATGCGATGAATGGAAAAGTACATTCTCAAGCAAATTGGGAACCTATAAATACTTGGTAATGTCCTTTGGGCTAACCAATGCACCAGCGGCATTTCAAATATGGATGTACAGCATAGACAGGAGATAAATCGATATCTGCTATATTGTATATCTGAATAATGTCCGTATATATTCCGATCGCTTGGAGCAACACCGAAAGGATGTCGCCAATATCTTGGCAGATATATATGAATTAGGAATGAAGGTTAAACTATACATATGCGAATTCCACAAAAATGAACAAGAATCCCTTGGATTCTTCATCAAAGAAAACGGCATCAAAACTGACTCCGTCAGAGCCAGTGTAATATGGGAATAGACAGTACCAACAAAAGTCATGGAAGTGCAAGACTACCTCGACTTCTGCAACTTCTATAGACGTTTCATCCAAGGAATCAGCAGAACGTCTAATCCGCTTTATCAGCCTAACGGAAAGGCTCTCAATTTGGAATAGGGAAATACCGAACAAGCAGCATTCGACGTACTTCAACGGATAGGTACCACGGCACCCGTGTTGGTCTATTACGAACCAGACCTACCAACAATGATCGAGACAATGGCATCAAAATATGTCTGTTCCTGGATACTATCGCAACAAAGACCTGATGGAAGATGGAGGCCAGTTGCCTTCCGATCTTAAACAATGCAGGACGCCGAGATAAATCACAACTTCGACGATATAGAACCATTGGCAGGATTCCAAGCCCAGGAAGAATGGAGACGATATGGCAAAGGATGCTGACACCAAGTTCGAGTTATGACGGACCACAAAAACTTGGTCACCTTTATGACATCAAAAACCCTCCGAGATCGGCAAAACCAATGGGAGCTACAAATACGTCAATTCAACTTCAAAATATTCTACCAATTGGGAAAAGAAAAAGGGAAAGGCGAGGCAGTCACCGGAAGACCTGGTGACCTACCGACGGCAGGAGATCCAAGCCTAATCAATACCCCTTAAATACTACTTCCGAAGGAACAGTATTTGGAGGAAATCAACAAAGTAGAACTAGTGGAATTCCAGGACCTCGACGAAGGAAACATCCAAGAAGCAAGCCAGATGGACGAATACATACAACAAAGTAAGATGGGGTTGGATAAAGGAGAAACAGAGATCAAAGGGGTAGGACTCTGACTAT
Organism: Tuber microsphaerosporum; assembly: GCA_003521225.1. Lineage (NCBI taxonomy): Eukaryota > Fungi > Ascomycota > Pezizomycetes > Pezizales > Tuberaceae > Tuber > Tuber microsphaerosporum. The sequence goes on from QOVD01001153.1 coordinate 45,812, forward strand.
GCTAATGGAAGGAAGAATACCTATAGTATGAAGGAACGATATCGATACCAGACAACGAAGGGCTAAGTACAACTCTTATATACATCCACCACGTTATCCCACAAGCACGACACGGAGGAACGGCACAAACTACCCAACTCAACTGCTGCATGTAGTATTTGCCACACCTGAGGGAAATGATCAAACAATATATCAAGAATTGAGATATATGTCAGCGGACATAAGTGGTTCCACAAGCAGCCTACGGATTGTTACAACCAAACGAGGCACCTGATTGACCATGGAAGTCAATAGCCATTAACTTCATCACAGATGTGCCAATATCGAATGATTATGACAACATTTTGCTTGAAATCAACCGCCTAACCAAAATGAGTCACTTCAGACAATGTTGGACAGAACTTGCTGCTTGGCAGAATACAAATCTATTTCTCCGAGAAATAGTTCGATTACACAGAATCCGGCGAGATATTATCACGGATTGAGGAACAATATTCACATCAGACTTGTGGAAGGACACAACTATGAAAATTGGAATTGAACAACGACTCAGCACCGCATTTCATCTGTAGAAGGATGGAGAGACAGAATGGACCCATGCCATATTGAAACAATACCTCAGAGCACACATCAATTACCAACATGACAATTGTTATAGGCCATTATCGCTGGCTCAATTTACATACCACAATGGATATCAAGAAAAGATCAAAACGACACGATTCTATCCAAATTACGGAATCAACCCCCAATTCGAGACAATTGGTCATCTGATCCAGATGAAAAAGATATCAATGGAAGATATGAGGCAATTTCATGACAGACTAAGAAGCAAAATAGTCGCAGAACAATGTGGAGAAGAAGAATACTACGATGAACACCGAAAACCCAATCCAAATCACAAATCAGGAGACAAAGTCTGGTAGTTGCCACAAAATATCAACCCCCATGAGACAATCAAAAACACTGGATTAAAATAAAATCGTGCAATTCAAGATAGTTGCAAAGCTTTGGAACAGCGCTTGTAACCTGGTTCTGCCACCCTGGATAAAGATAGACGAGACATTTCACATCTCACTTCTCTAACCAAACAAAGGCGACAGATTTCCCTCACGAATCCAAACTCTTCCTCAACCTATAGAGATTGATAGGGAAAACGAATACCAACTCGCGGAAACAATTGAATGTCGAATACCTCGTAACCGCTGGTAATATCAAGCTAAGTGGACAGGATATTCAGCAGAACATGATAAGACCTGGTATATCGCAGAAAACTTCAACCATACCGGACTTGCAGTTAAACGATTTCACTCCTGCTATCTTGAAAAACAATGAATTGGTGCAAATGGACTCCTCCCAACCGACTACCACACCACTGTAGGCAGAAGAAGGATGGCGCGATTAGTGCATTCGCAGCTTCAGCCCATTTCCACCTACTAGCCGCGAATACTTGGGGCCACCAGAATTGGAGCTAGATGCAGACCTGATTGACCTGCTTGAGGTGAAGCGCAACATGGAACAGAACAAACATCTCCGCCAATCTTGGAAGGGCTGTTATAACGACGAAGGCTTGATATACATTAGTGAGAAGAGAGTGAACTGGTTTCCTAAGAAACCAGGAAGAAACAGTGTCGACATAACGACACCATTCTCAATGCCGTACTAATCGTCAACACCACCAGCTCCGTCTCCTTCTCCGACTAGACCTAGCCGAAAGTCGCACCAGGAGATTTACACTTGGAACGCATGCTTTAAGGACAATTGCATGTTCCACAAAAACACATAGATTGAGGCAGGATATTATCCCTGACCATGGGGAGCTCAGGAGCCGTTGAGAAGAAAAGAGCATGGAATGAGGAATAGAAGAGAAGGCGTGAGGACCCGGCTTGAGAGGGAGAGGGGTGAGAAAGAGGAGCAACGGAGAAGGGAAAGAGAAGAAACCGTCCACGACGCCGACAGCCTACGGAGGCACATCGATAGCCTACTACATAAAAGGCAAACCTCAAAGACAGGATACGACTACAAGACGAAAACTATCCGCAACCAGCAAAAAACAATCGAGGAGCAACAGGATCACTCCAGGTGGGGCGCAACATGTTGAGAATGATGAAGTAAGCATGGAGGAACGAGGAAACAATCAACAGACATTTGAGGAGACATATCAAATATCTGGGAAATCTGTTGTTGGTTATCGGAGATTGAGCATTGAGGGACCGATGCTAGAGGAAGAAGGGAGCTAATGTCACAAACCTGAGTAAGCGAGGAACATGGTTTCAGATGACTCATGTTTATGAGTCATAGGTTTCTGATATATTGCACATGACTCGCACTTGCGATGTCATCGTTATAATGTTGTTCGTTGATGTATTTCACATGACTACCCTTGTGGTCAGATGATGTATGAGTTGCGCACATGACTCACATCACGAGTGATGGTTTTCACTCATGTGACGTGCGTTGCGCACGTGACTTGTGATATGGATTATGATTGGTTAAAGGTATGTGCACAGCTGACTTGTTGGAAGTCTACTGATGGATTTCGCACATGACTAGCTATGAGTCATATGGTCGTCTGACTCAATGGTATGACTCACCAGGATTAGAGTTATCGGAGGAATGCCTATATTAAGTGGCCGTGACTGTCAAATAGTTAGTCAAGGGATTTGACACTGGCCCCCCCGTCCCCATTGTGGGACTCCGCCTCCCTGCTAAAAGGGCTAGCCGGGTACATCCTTTCGACGCCCACCGGCTTTCCTCCGGACATGCCGCCCTATCAAGTTCCCCCCCCCCTAGTGGTTCCCT